>JANRGW010000237.1:0-93733 GCA_024733675.1 Psilopsiagon aymara | reverse complement strand
GGGTGGTGAGCGGTTGTATTCTCTTCCCTTGTTATTTCCCTTATCATTATTATTATTGGTGGTAGCAGCAGTGGTTTATGTTATACCTTAGTTACTGGACTGCTCTTATCTCAGCCCATGGGGTTACATTCTTTTGATTCTCCTCCCCATCCCCCTGGGAGCGAGGGGGGAGAAGGGGGGAGCAAGTGAGCGAACTGTGTGGCTGATTTACGGCTGGGCTTAAATCACGACAGCACCAGTACATGAAATTCCAGATTTTCCCTCCTAACAACTGGCATGTGCAGCTCAGCTCAGTTTTGTTTTCTCATTCCAGTTGCTTCCATCATTATGTGTAACACAGGTCCCGAGTTTGAGGTTGAGCCGTCAGCATTGCTGACGATAAAGGACGAAGAGTAAGATCCAAACCTGCAGCACCCTTGGGCTGGCTCAGTGGTATCAAAAACTTCACTGGTGAAGAAGATTGCTGATTTAAGGGGAGGGCAAACAGGAAGCTTTTATTTAGAAGCAGTAACAATCACATCTATGTTGGTGTCATCCTTAGGATCATTTTGCCTTTCCAACAAGAAATGAGGGCAAAGGGAGGCAGCTGGTATTCAGGGTTCTCAGTGTGAGAAGCTGCCTGGGTAGTTGGATTGCATGAGTCATTTGTGTCAGGAGTCCGGTAGGAATCTGGGAACAAAAAGAAACATGGAGCTATGTTTCACATCTCATCCCTCCAGCAGTAATAGTGTCTTCCTTTGAAAATGGAATCTGATGGGTAGGTGCCTACTGGAACCACTGACATAGGTCCAGCACTGTTAGGTTGGCACAGAAGGGCACTATTCACCTCTCAGCCCACAGAGGTCCATGGTGCATGCTGCAGCTGGGTAGAATGAAGGAGATATACTCTAAACTAGGTTTTACCTTGCCTTCAAACATGATTTTACCATGCACAAGATTTTCCTACAGATAAAGCTGCTAGGCTTGATACATTTGAGGACACTCATCGACGAGAATCAAGTCTTGGCAGAATCCTTTAAAATACAGACTGTAGTCGATCTGGTAAACTGGATTCTGCTACCCTTCAATGGGCTTAATGGAGGCAAAGTCAAGGGGGCACTGTGCTCATGTAAAGGGAACCAAGATTTTACCCTGTGCTCTCAAAAGAACTTGTTGAGCCAGTTGCACTGCTGTGCCATGGCTGCTTTGTGCCGGTCCAGAGCTACGGACCTACCATAAATTCAGCTTAACTTGCCAGTTAAAATGCATTTATGGTTGCTCTGCAATGCTGGAGTGATGCAGGGCTGCCAGCACTTAGCAGTGACTAGCAGTGACCTGGCTTTTTACAGTAGTCATTTGTGTTGCTGCAGCTACGCTTTAGGGCCTGATTCTCATTTGCTGATTTCACACTGGCTTGGAGAGAGTCCTCATTTACACTGATAAGATTGAAGTGCCTTTATAGCTCCCATCAGATCAGGCAGTGACTTTGAAGAAAATAAACCTCTGATTTTAAACAAAGGGCTGGAGTGTAATAAAAGCTGCGTGTTATCCTTCATGGACACCTTGAATAAGGCCACAGGGAGTGAAGGGGAAAGACTGGAAAGCACAGCCTTTTCTCCTTTAGTTTTATGATTTACATTTTCCTCGGCCGTTGATTTTTTTGGTCTCTAATTAAAGTCATAAGAGTAGGTGAGGTGGGTGCTTGCATCTCATAGATGGCCACCTGTGTCACTTAATGACCTGAGCTACTAATTATAGGTGGAGGTGACTTCAGAGGACTATTTTCAGTCAGGAATTTCAAGTAGCAAAATTTTTCTGCAAGGAACGCCCAAAGTGTTTGCTTTCTGCCCTTGTTTAAAGGCAATGATAAACGGAAGGGTTGACACCACAGGGGAAAGGCAGGCTATAAACGGGATATTTCTCCTGCCTGCTGTCACACATTATCTATTGACATTCCTTAATGTGCTCTTTGGCCTTGGCCATTGCTGACTCTTTGCCATAGAAATCTGACAGTAATGTGCAGTGATTCTGCGTGCTTGTGGTGTTTCATTGATTCTCAGCATTTTGGGGGGAAAGATGAATTGCAGTAGTCTCATTTTCAGTGTAGTAGCCTCTTCCAAAGGACCTCTGGGTAGCTTGGTAATACCACTAGTTAAAAGAACATTCAGCAGTGGCAGAGAGTTTTATTTTCTCTGAGGTTGCCGCCTCTTCCTCAGCCATCTGTCCTTTTGTCACCATGAGAAATGATTCTGGGGCTGTGTGGTTCATGGGGCAGCACCTCAAGACCCCAAGGATATTTTAATAAGCATATCATGTAGCTGATTGCTCATGTAAGAAAAGTGGATTCCTTCAGTGGGGCATGTTTTCTGTCTTGTGATGGGTAGCAGTCATGAATTACTGTCTGAGCAGAGTTTAAACACCATTTACTTGGGCTCCTGGATAATTCAGGATAATTCATAATGTTTTCTGCTATGTTCCTTCAAGGGGAGGAAGATGCTTTGAAATCACAAGGACCTCTCGTGAAGAGAAAGAGCAGATTGCTCGCCTCGTGTTTTACTTTCTGAATGGCAAGAAATGGTAGCTGTGGATTTGGTTTGTTTGCAATAGCTTTTTGTCTATTTTATTTTTCCAGAATAAGGAAGTGACATGCAAAAGGGAGAAGTGTCCAGTGCTCTCCAAGGACTGTGCTCTCGTCATTAAGCAGAGAGGAGCTTGCTGTGAGCGTTGCAAAGGTGCGCCTCCCTTCCTGTTGTTTCCCTTTTCTTAAAATGTTACGAATTCAAATCTGTGTTGCCAGAGATTGGACAAAGTTGGGAGCTTCTCGGCTGGGACTTACTGTCACCAGAGGCTAGAAAAGGACATTAACCATAATTAAAATTAATAGGTTTACAAAGCTGGTAGAGAATGCATAAATTCATGTATTTGTCCTGTAATTATTAGTTCTTGCACAGCAGCAGTCCTTTAGAAATATGTTTTTACTGTACTTTGTGGCATGTTGTCAGTCTTTTGAAGGGATATCTCCTGTTGTAACTACCAGAAATATTTTAGATCAACAGCAATCTGCTAGTAGCAACCAGTCAGTATGAATTCCTTAACCTTTTGTGTGGTTGGACAGAATAGGAATAATGCTTCTGAGTAATGAAGAGCAGAGTAATTATCCAGGACACTTTCTGTTTCTCCTCAAATTAGAAACAAACCAAACAAATGATGTTTATTTTCCTAAATGTTCCTGATTAAAATCATCATATCATGGATACTTTTATTAAATGGACAACAGTCTGAGCATATACATTTATTTCTTGACCAACTCTGTATTTTCCAAGCTCTTTAGAATGAGATAATTATCATATATATATATAAAAAATTAATGAATTGTGTAAGCATTCTTATCCATGAAATATGTGCAAGTAGATGAAGTTGAAAACCAGTCTTTTTTTTATACTGGTGTAGTAATATGCTCTAAAATACTGTTTTTTCTGAGGAACTGCTGATGCAGTCAATGAGGTAGAGAAAGTCAGATTGAGACAGCTTTGTTTTTCTCTGTTGTTTAATTCCCCGGTGGTGACAAAGTGGTTTTGAGAGGGAGATAGGACAGGATAAATTGTTGGGAGACGCAAGCACTTATTGCCTCCCAGAGGGAAATACAAATGCAGCAAAACAGATTATGCTGAAGTTCAGATGGAAGAGACATGATGGATATGTGTTTTTCCTGGATGGTTGCAGAAGTGTGTTAGCTGCTGCTGTGCTCATGCTTTGCTTCTGTGCTGCAACTTTGAAATAGGTTTAGCAAGCTACAGTTTGAGGATTTGTCTGGAAGTCTGACACTTAAGAGGAACTGAAATAAAAAAGTTAAAGCATTACTGAAACAGATTTTACATAAATGCAGTTTCTTTCTTTTGTCAAACTGTGTTTAGTGTCAGCTTCATAGCAAAAGGTTCCTAAATGTTGCTTTGATTAGGCTGGAGGTTGATTTTTCATTTCCATAATGGGATGTGTAGTTAGCAATGGTCTGAAAATTTTATATACATACCTATGCATATGTGCATGCATGCATGCATACAAAATGATTCTACACTAAAGCAAAAGGTTTCAAAGTTGAGGACACAGATATTATTATTATAATAATATAATATATTATTTTAATTTAAACTTCTTGTAAGATTCTCTGTTTATCCTGAACTGGGATGAGTACCTACAGAACATAGGCTTGAGCCTGTCATCTGCAGATTGCCTGACATCTCTAAGGGGAATATTAATAAAAATTGTTCAAAAACAGAATTAGGAGGCACATGGATAATTGTGATGTAAGGGGAAAGAGTTATGTTTTACAAAAATGCCAGTCCTTCGAATGTATCAGTAAGCATATGGACAGAGACATCCAACTAACAGGCATACAACAAGATCCCTCACCAAAAACTACTAGAGAAACTTAAGGAGCCTGGTTTTGCAGAGAAACACTTTGCATCAGTGAATAACTAACAGGTGGTGACAATGAATGGTTGTTTCTGTAGTGGAAAAGGTTACCAGCAGATCATAGCACAGATCTCAACATGTCAGTGTGCTCAGAAATGAGCTAGAAAAGGTGTGAAGAGGGACAGAAAGCTTCCTGCTGCTGACCTGATCTCTTTAGCTTAGTAAAGGAGGAGGGCTGCCTGTGACGAGTTGAGAAGGGTCTTAACATACTGCACAACTGATGACAAAATGTCAAAGGAAGTTGAAGTGGATGGGAATAAACGTGTACATGCAGGACAAATCAGTCCTAACTACAAATAGAATAACGGGCTCCAAGCTGACAGTTACTGATTAACAACTGTTTCTCAGTGTTATAAAAGATTCTTCTCTGGCTGAATCAGCTCAACCCCAGTAGCTCTCCAAAGGGAAAACTGAATGTTGGGTTTACTAGGAAAGCAGTAGGGTACAAACAAGAATGCCCTGATATTTTTCGGTGTGAGACCATGGTGTGTCCACTGAAGGAATACCAGGTAGGCTACTTGTTCTCTCTCCTCTGGAGGCTAAGGAAGAGCTATGGAGCTTGCCCTGTATTTTTCACTTTGCCATGGGTGTCTGTTATTGGCTGCTATCAAATACTTGACTAGAAGAATATTTCTGAATGAGTTTTTCTGCTCCTTCTGAAAGGTAAAGCCAAATATGCACCTATATACCTATAGCAGTCCTGACACCACACACTGTCACCAGGTTGTTCTAGTGCTATGGGAAGATGTTGATGGAGCCAGATCTACCTCCAGGGAGTCTTCTTGCTCTCTTGCCACTCCAAATGTTGCTGAAGCTCTTGCTGTGTGATGCGAGTATGGGGAGTATTTTGGGAATCATGAATGCAAATGTCTGCCTAGCACTTCACCTACTCCCTTTGGTGTCCCAGCAGCTCCCCGGCACTCCCTATGTGGAGCTCAGATGCAGCCAGGACTTTGCCCTGCAGCGCTTGTTCTCAGTTCTATTTTGTCAGCCTGCCAGAGTGCCCATAGGGAATGCAAGCAGGAAAAGGAAAACAGGGTTTGTTTGTTTTTTTTTTTTTTTCTGATTTATTCTTTCTTTTTTTAGACTGGTTTCATTTCATCTAAACGTGAACAAAATATTGCAAAGAAAAGACATCAGAACCTGATGGCTTTTTTCTTGGCTTCATTCCCAAAGCCTACAAGAGCTTAATTGGGCCTTATGGGCTCTTGCCAGCTCTCTTTGACAGCTTCATATCTTCCTACCTTGTGAAGAAGTGAATGAATGGATGAATGAATGAATGAATGACTGGTTGCTGTCATTTGAGCATATCATCAGCATGATGACATCAAGACCAAAGGGTTTGTTTCCAGAATTGGCTTCTGTAGGAAGAAAACCACTACTCATGAGTCATTTGTGACACTGCTGCCAGGATATTTTGTTCTATTGTGAGGAGTGCATAAGGACTGGGTATGTAAGCCCAGTATCTCTGATAGCAGGGAAGCAGTCTGATACTATATACCTGCCATAGTGCATCCAGCTGAAATCCCGTATTTAGAGATGTGCATACAGGAGAAATGGAATTGTTGGCAGACAGTAGTGAGCATTATCTCCCTTGCTTTGATTTGGGTATTTCTGTGCTGCTTAGATAATTTTTAGCACATTATTTTTCTTAATAAACAAAAAAAGTAAGAAGCATCAGCAAGTATAGCCTATGCAGTCAGAAAACTCACTGTGGTGAAAAAAGCATGTTATCCCTCACATATTAAAAGATTTGGCTTTACTTGAGATTTTAATACTCCAGACTAGCAATGTGTTTGAACACTGGTTTTGTCTTTAAGCCCATAGGATCTTGGATAGTAGAGTCGGTGGGGCAAGGCTCTCTTTTTCTGTGTGTTTGTGCAGAGTCTGGAACAGAGAAATGTGAGCCCATGATTATGGCTCCCTGCTGCAAGGAGAATGCAAACAACTAAGTATAATAGTGCAGATTTTCAGAGAGGTTAGTCTTCTAACAGGTACTAAATGCAGTTTATAAAACATACCCTATACCTCTAGCATACTATTCATTTTGAAAATATTAAAAAATTAAGCCCTCTCATTACTTTAGCTTAGGAGAAATAGTCCACTTTTCATCTCTCATTTTATTTCATATGTTTAATGAAAACATATGAGATCATTGAGGTGATAGAAATAGATCTGGCAGCATTTTCTTGTTTAGTTAGATGGAGACCTGTCACTTGGATGTAGAGCTCTCTACACCTCTAATAATAACTTATTTGCTCTCTGAAGAAGTGGTATTACTGGCTCAGGGCTGAATAAAGTTTGCCTTTCTAAAATGGTGCTCCATATTCTACTCTCTTATCCTAAGAATCTGAATCTTCTATAGATGTGCAAAGACAAAATTGGTGGGTATTTGTAATGAGAGATTTGTTCTGAAGTTTCTTTCACTTCCCATGTGCGGTTTTGCTTTTTCTGCCCTTGTAAATTTTTGAGAGTTACTGTGGGGTTTTTTTTGTTGTGTGTTTCATTTTCATAAATCAGTGATTTTAGAGGTTCATGAGCTGTGCTTCATTGATCTGGAGTCTACAGAGAATGGAATCACAGCCCAGGCAACAGCAACACTAGTTCCCTGTAATATTGACTATCCAAAGCTATTGTAGCTAATTGTGAATTTCTTGGATATCAAATATTATGGTTGAGGATTGCAGCCAATTTCAACTATTAGGGCTGGCTTGCAAGGGAAGTTAGACGGAGGTTATGATTTTGTCAGTGCTCTGGGTACTCTACTAAGGCCCTGCAGAGGCCGTGCATCCATTCAGCACTTTGCCTGTGGACACCCCGAGTATGAGATGCGGATACCAGTTTGGTGCCCTGCTGTAACACTGACTGTGGGGGACTTCGTGTGTGGCCCTGCTCAGCACTATAACTTGCAGCTCATCCTTGCATGCTCTAAGGCAAGCTTGCAGAGACAGGGGTGCAACCCAGTACATGGATGGAGGGCGATGGGCTGGGAAGATAATAATCTAGTCCTGGCAGTTGTCAGAGACAGGTTATGGGAAGAGATGTTTTGAGGACATAATCAAGTCTTACTTTTTTTCTTGGCCTTTCTCACTGCCTCTTAGTCTCTCAGTCTTTTGGTAATGTGCTCCAGCTCTGAGCCAGGAGTCCTGTTTCTTGAGGCTGAAGGTTTGCCTTGACTTTCATTCAGTTTCTAGCTTTGTATTTCAAGCAAAGGCAGGGATTTTGAAGCAGTCACATGCAGCCAATAACAGTATCATCCAGTATCTTTTGGTGCCAAACATCAGTTACCTGGAGTTTTACAATCACAGAGCAGCTGCTCAGGATGCTTGGATTAGAAAATAACATGAGAGCTCCATGACAATACGTGGGTGCACTTATACCTTGTGTGTGGACATTGTGCCCAGTGCAGCAAAGGAAAAGGAAACTGAAGATCAGGATGGAGACTTCACACAACATGTACATGTAATGTTTCCCTGGAACAACATGATGAGCATCTTAGGACACTTAATACTGGAATAAGAATTTATTTTACTATTTGACTTTGAAGCTTATAAGCTGTACTGACCATGAGGAGATTGTGTATAAATGGCAAGTAATTGTGCCACCAAACAACATCATTCATGACACCCTCATAACCATGAGAGGTCACAGTTCTTCAGCTGCCAGGCATGGCAAGCACACTGAGCTCAAGATTCAATGGTAACTTTAAATATGAGGCATTTGGATTGCAAGGTTCTTATGGACCTGCGGAGTGACTTTTCCCCACTCTGTATTTGTATTTGTGAAACACAAGTCATTTGGAAAGGTGAAATTCATTTCCAGTAGGATGCAGGGGGGCAAAACCAGCACTGGGAAGAATTGATGTCTTTGTTTCTTTGTTCAGTGAATATGAGCTGCTTTGTATCATATGCCTGTGAACTGCGGAGTCCTGGCACAGCTCACCCTTATGGCCACTTCACTCTGCTGTGTTGTAAGCGCTTCACAAGGCCCACATGCCTTGCATCCCTTGAGTATTGTAATTGCAATGGCTCAGCTGCAAATAGGTTTGATTGTACTCAGTTGCAGAGGAAAGAGTTGGATTTTCACTGTTTAGAGTTAGGCTGGATAAGCAGGGGAGATTTTGTATATACTTTCATGCTTCTGTGTTGACAAACGAAGACCAGGCTTGGTCAATAGGAAGTTGAATTTTTTAATGGCTGTCAATGGCTTTACCATTTTCATGTGTCAGTAAGACACGTGAAAATGTATTTTATGATTGGGTTCACAGTTCTCTTATTTTGGCCAACAGCTTTCCTGCCCAGGAAATAGTGCAGCATGTGCAAGTTACTGTTTTGTTTCTTGTTTGGGGTTTTTGTTTGGTTGGGATTGTGGTTTTTTTTTTCTCTTTGGCTAGAGCTGATATGTAGTACTAGCATGCCTGGATACCTCCCTGAAGATTAATTTATCAAACACTAAATAAAACATGTCTTTTGACTGTTTTCTTTTTCCTAATGTTTATTTTCCATGCCAATAGAGAGTTTATGTTTTTTAAATAGAAAGTGGAGGGAAAGCAAGAAAAAGACTTAATAGGAGAAGAAAGATGCTGAAGAAATGAGGGATGGGGAGCCAGTCTATTGTGCACCAATCTATCACTTTCTCTTGGGAGAATAAGGAAATGACTTGTCTATAAAAGTCTCATTAGCCTAAAATAAGCAAAAATCACTTCTGGAATCTTATTAGGCAATGTCGAAGTGAGTAATAAAGGCTTGTTTTTAATGAACTACTGAGGACACTGGCTGAGCTTTAGCGCTACTAAATTGTCTCTCACAGTCCATTTCCCTATCTTCATATGATACTCCTCTGTGCTGGGGTGTCTGGGGAAGGCAAAATAGGGTCATTTAACAATGTTGCTGGATTTGGAAAGACAAATGACTTCCTGATTGTTAACTTGTCTACATGCCAATAAAAAGATCTGCTGTAATTTGCCTCTTCTGTTAGTCCAGTCCAGTTCTCTGTGAGGATGCTTATGTTTGGAGTAAATGCTCTCTTTCAAATTAAAGCAGCCAGAGGTTGGTAGAGAATGTTTGAAAGTTAGGCGCTGGAGTAAGGCATGCACATCATTAAAACAAAGTAGCTAAAATAGAAAATTAGAATTGATTTAACTGTTTTATAATCTTTTTTTGCTTTTGTGCAGGAACGACTCAAGTCTAGAGGATCATTTTGCCTTTATGAGGTGACTAGAAGGGAATTAGCAGTTTCCACTGCATATACAGCAGTGACCAACTTCAAAGTGTTCAGTGGTTTGGTTTGATTCAGATAAGCAACTTTCAGCTTGTGTGTTTATCCAGGACTTATCTGAGCTATTTGAGTTGAAGTAGGTAATAGGAACAAAACCTACAACCAACTGAAAGTTAATATTTTACATTAATAAAACACCAGCTATTTTTAAAGAAAGAATCAGGAAAAAAATTTGGACACTCTCCTTGACTGACATGAATCACCTTAGCTCCATTAAAATTGATATGGACCACTGATATTTAACTTCCTTTTCTATGTGGAATCCTAAAGGGATACGATCCACTGAGGTATATGTCATGGGATCAAATTTATTGGTTAATGTTGAATTTTCATGTACTCCTTAGAACATTATCAGGCTTTTTGGGTTTCCCCTCTTGAAAACCTCCTCTGTAGCCCTTTCTTTTAAAGTTTTGGTGTATTTATGTATTATTATTATGTATTCTGGCAGAGTAAATGGACGGTGTTTAAGTGACTGTCTTAAGCTCTGCTCTTTCTTGATATATTCTTTTCTCTTGCTCTCCCTTTCAAATTGTGGATGGAGACAGTGATTTAATGTAGTAGTGTTTCCAAAATATTAGAGTGGCTTTTAGGAACTTGAAGTATGTTCTACGATACTCTCTTGTAGAAATTGACATCGGGGACTTTGCTGATGCCTTTGGACATGAGATGTTCAGGGATTGCTACTTTCCAAGCCAAATATGGTGGACCTTTAAGCATGGGTGAGCTGGAATGGCTCAACTGAACTGTCTTATGTTGGGAGGCAGGTTTCACACAGCTGAATTTAGGTGAGGCTCATAAACTTCCATGCTATGAGAAGGTGGTTTAGGAAACTGGATCTGTGTTTGTGTTTGTCAGCTGAGAGATGTGTACATTGAAAGTGAGGTCCAGAAAAACTAGCTGGGCTGTGGGTTTTGTTTCTTTCTCCTTTTGAAGAACAGAAGTGGGTGTAGCTCTGAGGTGTCCAAATGGCAGAGCATTGGAGTACATCTCTCTCAGAAGCAGAGATTGTAAAGCCCTTCCTTTCTTTACTTCTCTTCTGTTTGCCTGACATTCAGTCTTCCTCCAGCTCTCATCAAGCCTGCTTGTGTTACTGGCTAACTCTCCCCTTCCTTTATGCTGTTTTCCTCCACTGACCATCTTCTGAAATCCAGCTCCCACTGTTCTTCGTGTTGGTGCTTGCATGATGCTGCTCTGCCTTCCCTTACTCTGCTGGCCTATGCCAAAGCTTGAGAGCTTTGTGTCTCCAGTGCTTCTCCAGGCTGTTCCATCCTGGTATCCAAGTTCTCCCTGCCATTGTTACTTCTGATGTGCCTCCCTTAGTACTTCCAGCAACCACATATCCGCAACAGAAAGGGCTTGTGGGCTAGCGGAGTTTGGCTCCTCCCTTGCTGCTTTCCACAGGGAAAATTGCTGGTGCTGCAGGGCAGAGGATTTTGTAGCACAGCTTGGCAAGTGAGAGCAGTGGTGACTGCATGGATGCACCACCTTCATGCTTTCTTGACCAGACTAATCCTTGAACTGCAAATTTCAGTTTAATATGCACATCTGTACATGCAGATTAGCCCAGGGTCATTAGCTTTCTGACAGAGGAAATGTTTTTAAATTAAAGAACATAATTGGTGAACAAATATGCAAGGTATTTTGCAGTTGCTAGTTTCCAGCCTGGCCCTTGATTCTGCACAGTGCTGAAGATATCAGGCCCAACTTGTAGGATACACACACAGGTATTTAACAGCACAGCTTATTCCAGCTTGAGAGTCCAGCACACATATAAACTCCTTCTCAGACTGGGATCAGTATGGCTCGGGCTTCTGCAACTTGAGGATGCTAAACCATGTTGAGCAAGCTCTGCTGCTCATCAGGGTTTGCAGTGAACAGTGAGACTGCACGTTAGCTGGATGTTTTTTGGAACAGGACTTCAAAATGCATAAGAGGAGCTTAGGGCTTCCAGCATCTCTCTTGAAATGTTGGGTTGCATGTGTGAGCGCTCACATGTATTTGGTACGCTGTGAATCTGAACATTTCTTCTGTTATTCAAAATAGGGGCTTTGCTACTTAAAAAGATAGGACATTCAGAAATATACTTTGTACCTTTCAATATTTGTGAAAGATCAGTGGCTCTTAGGCTACTGACCAACTCCTTTCAAAACAAACCTCTTCCAGCTTAGGCAAGTTAAATAGCCACAGCATCTGCAAATTTTGCTTGTGTTGCTTTGTATTTAGCCTGGAAAAAACATCTGAATACTGCAAATCCTGAAGTACAAGTCTTCTGTTGTTTAAGATCTTGACTGGAGGCAGTTAATACATTTGTAATTGATCTTTATAAACCAGGTTTCCTTTAAATTTTGGGTTGAATTCAAAATGACTTTATGGGGGTTTTCAGTTCCTGAGCAGCTCGGAACTGTGACCCTCAAGTTTTCTTACACAGTTTTGCTGATGTAGGGCTGATAATTCACCTTAATTTTCAAAAGGGCATAAAATGGAGCCCAAAGCAGTTCAGGTCAGTGCACCCTATACAGAATAGAATGACTTAGAGTAGCTGCTGAGGTTGCATGTGGTAAGAGGATGGTGCTGTGGGACTGAGTATAGTTTTGTGCTTGGTGGATCTCTGTAGAAGTCTGTGTTGCAAAGTCTCTGGCAAGATTCCTCTTGGTTTCACAGGCTCTTTGATCGAGCTCATTTTGGATAAAATAGGCTAGGAAAAAGCCCTTGGAGCAGTAAATGGAAAATGGGCATTTTTCCTGCCGAAAACAGCATATGTGTTGCTTCTAATTGTATTTATTTATTTCTATATTTATTTCAGAAACACTTTCGGTCTCCAAAGAATTAATTTTTAATTGAAACAATTTTGCATTCATAAACTGTCTTGAAACAAATATTTATTCCACTCAATATGTCTTTTCTAGTTGTGCTTTTCTGTTGAGTTCTTTTATTCTTCTTTGTGTTCCTTTTTGGGTTTCCCTTTTATGCAAAATACCAGAAAAGAGTGAAAGAGTGGGAAGGGAAGCTGGTAGGAACATGTAATAAAAGTGTGGAAAGTAATGTTTACTTTATTTTTAACAAATGGCTCAATGAATCTTCATTTTGCGCAAAAAAGTGTGTGCTGAGCCTGTCCACAGGCAAGCCAACCTATTTTCTGTTAACAAAGTTGTTACGTAGTACAGAAAGACATGTCAAGCCAAAGCCTTTGGGACTCCGAAATGGCCCCACTCAGAGATCTACTTCCCATGCAGAAGAGCTTGGTGACTTTTAGTTGGTGTGGATGTTGATCCCTTCTGTCATGGAAGTAAAAAGGTATAAAGGAGGGGTAGCTCTGCTGATGTCAGTTTATCTGTGCTGAGCTGCGCTGGCTGAAGAGCTCTCCCAGGGGGTTTGGTTAATGGATGAGGATAGCATGGCCAGGCTGGGATGCTGAATGTTTCCAGCTCTTTCTTACCCTCTCTCCTTCCTCTCCCCCCTCTACTATGAGTGACAGAGGAGCTCATGAATGGACTGCAGAATTCACACCATTTTTGGTAGGTTGTCACTAATCTTCCTTTGCCTTGAATAGTCATAGTAAGGAGTTTGGCCAGTCAAGCATCAGAGCAGATGGTGGTGGTGCTGCCAGCCCTCCCAGGACATGACCCTTCTTGCCAGTCCCAGCTGTAAGCTCTACCTCTTTTGTTCACCCAGGAGAGAGGATGGGTTGCATTTAGGATGCTGCTCTGTGATCCTCAGCAGCAGCTTCCCATGACATCATTGTGTTCAGCTGAACTGATGTGCTTCTGTGTCTTCCTCTAGATTGCAGTTTTGGAGGAAATACATACAACAGCTCTATGAAATGGCACCACCCCAGCAATCCCTGTGTTACATACCAGTGCCAGGTAAGGATGTCATCAGCATCGTGCTAATGGAGTTGTGAGCTTTTCCCATGAAATTCTGAGCCTTTTTTTATATGCTTCAAGTAACCTGAAATATTTTATTCCCAAAGCACAATACGGACTTTGCATTTAAAGTAGTTTAAATCCACACTGATGCGGCTAGCGATAACCAAACATTCAGAAGGATAGGTTTTATGTGACTTGAGTACCACAATACCAAAACACTGCTGAAGCAGAGGGATGCAGCTGTGGCATTCCCTGCTGTCTTGATATTGAAATAAGTCCTCTTTTTCTCGGCATGCTAAGCCTTTTGTGTGATACAAATTATTTTACTAAGTAGTGTTTTACTAAGCAGACACTTCTGTGTGTATGGGTTTTACCTGGGATGTTCTTGAAGAGAAACCCACAATCAAATCTTCTTTTCCTGGGCTCCTACACTGTTAACCCAGTAGTATTTTTGGTAGCTTGTCTATCTGCTACCATAGCATTTGAAAGATTGTCCATTGTCTGGCACAAAACAAGGAAGCATGTAGGAAATTTTAGTTTCTGTCTGTGAATAGGTGTGGCATTTTTTTTCTGACAATTTGATATGGTTTTAATAGTAACACTCAGGCAGCTACTAAGAATTGCAACTATTGGAAAGAGGAGAAATGAATGAGTATGAAGAGCTTCTACAAACAGAAGAAGAGAGTTTCAAGATGTTTCTGTTTTTCTGTGATATTTCTGCTCTATGAAACACACCTGTGTTTTTAAAGAGAAGTACACTGAGACGAATGAAGTTAGAGCAGCTGTATTCTGTATTCTTGCACTTAATGAAAAGATACAATGTGAATTTGGATACTCTTACAGCTACTAATTACATGAAATGAGCAATTCTTTAGTGCCTATTTTGGCAAAACTGGGTGATGTGTTTACCTTGATCCACACGGTTCCTTCGGCTTCAACTGCAAAACAAGAAAATAGCAGCCTTTTGTACACTGATCCTCACACCCAGATTTGTTCGGGAGGACTCTTGACTTCTCCAGCGAGGAGTACAGGAAATGTTAACTCACTAATACTTATCAGGCAAAGCATCAAAGATAAGCGTCTCCCCTCTACAGCACAAGATGCTTTTATCTGCTTTTTAGGTCTTTTTAACTCCAAGGGGAGAGGGATGAGAATGCCTTGTGTTTGGCCTGTTTCCACCAGAGCTGCATGGCAGATTACTGAGCCTAAGGATTCCTGATAAAGTGAGATTCCTTTTCGTCAGGGGGTACTTAGTTTCTTACCTGATGCATTTTAAGGCAAATCCTGTGTCTGGATCCACTCAAGTGGATCTTCTGACTGTGGATTAACCTGAATTCCTGATACAAGGCAGCAGGGACAGAACGAAAAGAGGTTTTGAAATCCTGTGCTTTGTGGCATGTGCTGGGCTTTAATTGTACCACTAGTAATAGGGGATTTCTGCTTGTTAAAGCAACCTCAACGCAAACAATGAACATGTCTGATCTGCTTCTTTTTCAGGAAGGCGTGATAGTAGAGTCAGAGGTACAGTGTGTTGTCCCTTGCAAAAATCCTACCAAACTCATGGGAATGTGTTGTCCTGTGTGTCCAGGTGAGATTTCATAGGAAGATGCTGTTCCACATGTACAACTGTATTTCTGATGATAAGCATCATTACCTGGGAAACTGCCTCTAACTTCTCCTTTATACTTGACAAAAATGTAGGCCAGTAGCTTACAATCCACTAAATGACAGACCAGGCTTAATACCTTTTTGTAGAGCACATGCAGGCTGTTGCATAGGCAATAGCTTGCGTCAATATCCACAGATATATTTATGTCATTTTTCAGAGGGTCTGTCAGTTGGATTTTCCTGGCTGATGGCTGGGGTTGTGTTAGGAGGGAAGTATAAGAGTAATACTGAAAAAGAACACTACCTTTGTGAAGCTAATTACTACCTATAGGCTAATTAGAGGCTTTGTCAGTAAGCACTGCTCTGCTTGTGATACAATGGGTTTATAATATTCTAATCAGTTGTAATTTCTGCCAACATATATTATAAACTTGGAGGTAAGAACGAGTAGTAAAAACTAAGCAACTTAGAAAGGTGTTTCAAAGCCACTTTCAGTGGAAGATCTGACTTAGTCTCGACTTCATTGGTGCAAATTTATCTGCTGTGCAAGGAGGATTTCTTTCCCCCGAAAGATATTTGGGGGTTCTCAAGGCCTTTGTGAAGGCTCTGAAGTATTTGTGTCAGAGAGGATGGTACAATTTACTTTTCATATTGTCCTATGGTGGGGATATAGAGTACTGCTACAGAGAAAAGGCAGTGTGCTATCCTGAGCTAAACTTATCCAAATGCTGTTTTCCAGGTTGTATATTTGAAGGGAGACTTTACAATGAAGGAGAAGAATTTAGGCCTGAAGGAAATAAATGTACCAAGTGCTCTTGTATTGTAAGTATTTGCCTTTTGGCATTGTATCTACCTGTACGAACTTCAAAAGGCACATTATTATTGCCATAACAAAGTAAAAAATATAAGGAATTCACCACTACTGGGCATTCTTCTCCTGGAGTTCAGTTTTCTATTGAAGACTTCGCTGTACTAATACATTCTATCACTCATATTGAGAATTTATCATCTTTTTTATGAACTTAGACTGTACACACATAAAGCAGGATATTTGGAAGAAGCTCAATGTGTTAAATTAGTGATGCTTTTTTCTGTGTGGTGGGATCATGCAGAAGAAGGCAGAAAGCTTTTTTGGGCTTCATCTGTCGATCAACATTTATTAACTGTTTCCTTGAAAAGATCTTTTGCAAGGATTCGTTTCAGCTATATGTGGCGAGGGCCTTTGCTCTGAATTACTGAGTGAAAGGACGAGGGTAACCTCCTTAGGCTGTCCCAGATGGATTTTGGCCTGATGCTTAATGAAAAGATCATATCCTGAAATTTATTCTTGACTAGCAACAATATAGAGAGAAAGTAATAATTGCATCCTTTGGGTAATGAGCATGGGCTTCTCTTTCACTTCCATTAAGTTTAAAAGATAATGCTATATGAATTGAGGCAGATAACTTTGACTTGCTTGGTGTGATCAGTGGGACCACTAAAATGCAAAGTTCAAATCACCGCTTTTGTTGCAATTGATGAGCTGCTTATCAGCAGAAAATGCAAGGCTGAGGAATTTACATTTCAGTAGCATACCAAGAGTTTTGTCAGTACCATGCAGAGCTCTCCTGCCTTATGAAAATAAAATAACAGAGGGAGGAGAGAAGGTTAGAACTTCAGAATTAATATGTATTTGTGCATAGACACATACATACTTGTGATGAAGCTGCTGCATAGAACTCGGACTCTTGTGGGGAAAAATACCTGGTGATGTGCAAAATTAATTTACACTAAATTGTCACTGCTCTTGTGCAGAATTGGGCTGCTCAGGTAATTGTGTTTTGTTGTTCTTTTGGTGTGGGTTTTTTTTTTAATTTATTAATTAAGTTTTAATCCTGTAATCATGAAAATATGCTGTCACAGTGATATTTTATGCCTTGGGCTTCAGTTCAGGCCCAGGCTGAGGAAAGTTGCTCCCTCTGTGCTTGGTTGGTCCCCTGCTCAGTTCAGCTTCAGTTGTAAAGCAGTAGCTTTCCTTAGTCATGTTCCTCAGGGGAAGACAGGTCTGAATGGTTGAGAAGTCTGTGGAGACATGCTTGAGTATTTCCAGGTTGTGCTTTGCTCTTTCATGAGTGCTCTACAGACACTGCCTATTGCCCAGATGTTGGTGTGCCAATGTCTCCTTTATCAACTTTGCTCCTTAAATAACAAAAGTAATGGGGCCAGAAAGAACATGGGAAGTGAGAGATATTTGGGCAGAGCAATATAAAGAAATATAGGAACATGGGGTCGGACCTGAGGATCTGTCTTTGGCAGTTACCAGTGTCAGCTATGTTAGAGAAGGAAACACATCAGCTACGGATAGTGAAACATTGAAAGTACTGGGTAAGAGGCCTAATGACCCCTTCTGAAACAGAAGGTGTGATGGGTTTGGATGTTAATGACATCTGTATAAAATGTCCATCTCTAATGCTGAATGTTACTAACAACAAAAGAAATTCAATCTGTGTAAGCCATACCTGTCCTCCCTTGGCTCTCTGAAGTGCCTTTTTTTACCCTCTAACCCCTTTTCTTCAGAATTTGGGAATTCCTGTGCAAATTAAATGCAAAGCAAATGGCGGGGGCATCCTCAGGGCTGTGATAGCAGTTTGCTGCGTGCTTTACATCTATTCCTTTTTGGGAATGGTTCCCCAGTGAATCTCTTATCTAAGCAGCTAGGGGATGTCTTATTTGGAGATACATATCTAGCCATTCGATGTGATGTGAACAGGCTTGTGTGTGATGTGCTGCAACTTGTGCAGGCTGTAACAGATGAAAGGTAGCTCCTCACTGCAGATTTCTTCTGGGATTTCAGATTGTAACTACTTAGTGAGTCTTCCGTGGAAGTGCGGCAGAGGAAGTGGCATGTATTATTGCCAAGGTATGTTGGAAGAGTGGTGTAAGGATTCAATCCACTTTCACTTCAGGGTGAATTCTGCTTTTTACTTGGGAGCAAGCTTTTCTAATGGTGCTTTATTCTGAACTCTATAGGCTATCAGTCCCCGGCGTAGATCAGCCTGAGGCTACAGACTGCATTGAACAGGAAAAGAGTAAAGAGGGATGGCTGTGGTTTGTTTTCCTGGAGAGATGTAGCATTGTTCCCCGTTCACTAAATGTATTAAAATGAGGAATTACTTACAAAAAAGGAATTTTACCAGTACAGAATGCACTTAAAAGCACATTTCAGCAAGGCTGAACTGCCGGGCCCAGTGTTTGGAAAGCTCTTCAGTAGTGCCTACTAGATACTATTGAGCTCCTAAAGAATGTGAAATGGTTGATAAGATGTTTTTTTGTTGTTGGTTTATCATGCATGGCCCCAAGGGGTAGGGAAAGCAATGACACAGCTACACAGGGGTGCTTAACTTGGTCCTTACCTGCCATGCACTCAACCAGTTAATACAGTTTCTGTGTAACACCACTTGTGGTTCTAGTTATTGTCTACTGAAAACCAACCCAAACCCACTAAACTCATTTCATGGAGGTCACTGAAACAACCCATTAGCTAACAAGTTTTGGGTTGCTACTGAGCCAGGCCATGCTTGTGGCAGCAAGGCAAAGATGAAAGCCCTAGCATTCCATTACTGCTGTATGGAGTGAGCTGCTCCTTGGGGCGGCTGAGATTTCTGGCTGAAAATGAAAATGCATCATCTCTCACTCAATGCATATTGCCTGTCAGAGGCAAATGAGCTGGCTTTTAATGACTTGGGTTCTCTGGGGAGAGGCGTTTGTGTAAGAAAGGTGGAAGGGATAATAGGGATCTCCTTGTAGCCCAGCTGAAACCAGCTGTATCTCAATAATTCATCTGCCTGGCCTGTTCCTTACTTTCTGTGATAGGCCAGCAGCCTGTTCTAGAGAAATCTTGGATATTTTCCCTACCATAAGCACCTACTTAAGTGAAGGACTGGCCGCTTTAATCAAGTGTTATTTCTCAGATACCACTTTTATGAGGTTGAGAGTGTGTTTCTGCTTGCACAGTGAAAGCACTTGGCTTACAAGTTCTCTTTCCTACCGCCTGCGTTAAAATACCCAGACTGTGATTATCTTAAATGTTTTCATTTTCTCTTTTGATGTAGCATGTTTGGGAAAAAAAATAAATAGTGGAGGTGGAAGGAGAGAGAGACAGGGAGGAGGGGAGGAGAGGGTGTTTGGCAGGAGAATGACCTTGCATGAGACTGGTAACCATGGAGAAGCTTATCTCTGAATGGTAGTATCCAAACGCATAACTAGCCCCTTTTGACTCACACCCCTGTTACCCAGACCATGGGCACTGCATGTTTCGGCATGCGAGGCATGCGGCGGTACAAGGTACCACCATGCTGAGAGCATGAAGCACTATGGAGATGCCACAGCCCGGGACCTGTCTTCTTCCACACCCCTGCTTGGAAACAGTTGGAGGCTGGATTACTGGATTATGGCATTGCTGGGATGGCCAAGGGCTGGGAGCAGGAAGGATTGCGCTCTTTGTCTGCCCTGCAGGGAGGCTGAAAAATCAACATGTTCTAGTATACCTTTGCAGATGAAATACTGCATCTGTGAGGCAGTGGAACAGGATGCCTGTAGAAGCTGTGGCTGCCCCATCCCTGGCAGTGTTCAAGGTCAGGTTAGACAGGGCTTGGAGCAACCTGCTCTAGTGGAAGTTGTCCCTGCCTGTGGCAGGGGATTGGAACTGGATGAATTTCAAGGTCCCTTCGAGCCCAATATGAGGCACATTTCAGAAATGACTGTTGGCAACGTGGTCATAGATGTTTGGTCCCCCAGCAGCACTGTTTCACAGAAGCAATGCTGTCCTCTTAGCTGCTGTTCCAAAACGATTTGAAGCAAGTGAAACCCAAACGACCTGAAGCAAACCATGGGAATTTGGGGCCCTTGGAGAGCCAATTTAAAAACAGCCTCTGCTTGATCTTGTTTGCATCACTGGCGGTTTTACACTGCTGCTCAGGCATGCTCAGAGGGACTCAAGATGCACAGAGCTGCTGGTCTGCAGGTGTACTTGTGGGTCTGTACAGGAAATGTCTTGTCACTTGTGGTCCTGAGTGCTAGGGTGCAAAAACGGCATAATGAAAGTTTTGCACAAAGGAAATGGCACCAAGAAAATCTGTTTCTAAATCAATGAGTACCAGGCGTTGCAACTGTGATAAGTAGTGAGAAACTACATATGTTAGTGCTTTGGACACAGAGAGTGGAATTCATCTTGTCTAACTCTGGCCATTCAGAAGTAATGTGTCTGGTCTGATCTACTTATCTGGGCTCCTCTTAACAGAAAGAGAGGTAGGATGAATTACTTTCTGCAGATGCCTATCTTCTTCCACTAACTACTGGGGGAGCCTACTCGGCTCCCTGATCCCTGAGGTAGCTGAAGATAGTTGAGATGGATCCTGCCCTTGCAGCCAGCTGGGTGATCAAGCACCCTGATACAGCTTTAAAGGCTTTAACAGCTATTGGGAGCTGCTGAAATACATTCCCATCTCAGCGGACTGCAGGGGATGTACTCCGATCTACTGGGAAACTCAGGGGAACATGCAATTAAATGTATCCTCAGAGAAGCCTGGTAGCAGAAGCTATGTCCAAGTTCAAATTTCTGTCCTCAGTGCAATGCCAGATGCTGATCTTCCCAAATTTCCTTGTACTCCAGCTGCTGTGAGTCAGCTCCAAACTCCAGCAGATGCTGTCTGCCCCTACTTCTGGGGCTAGGAAATGATGACAGAGTTATAAGTCAGGGGTAGAAAAGCAGAGAGCTGGTCTTTTGGTAGGAGGACTGTTCACTTTCTTGATGCTAGCGACAAGTAGAAGTGATTGGCTTATGGGCAGCTGCAAATGAAGAGCAGTAGATGGTCAGAAATGGGCAGCGCAGGTGTGCTCAATGTATCTGTCTGGGTACCACCCCCCCCCCCCCCCGTCTGCAGATGTTTTGCAAGGCTTGAAAGTTTGGTTTTCTGACTAGTCTGATAAAACCACAATCTTCCAGGTATGTGGGGATGTATGGCTATGCAGGTAGGCGTGGGAGAGCAAGGACCGGGTATGTGCTGAATTTCAGTGAGGAAAACAATGTGGCATTAACATGCATAGCCATTTTTAATCTTTCTTTTGATTTCTCTCAAAAATGCAAAAAATTTCTCCAAAAATGTGTCTTTGAGCAAACATGCAATAATTTTAACAAAACTCGTGGAATAAAGTTAAAAATAAAATTAGTCACAATGTTTCTGAAATACAGGTAAACTCTAGGATAGCAATGCAAGTGGCCATAACTCAGTGTAGTTGTTCAGTGTAAGTGACCTTTATTTATAAGCGCTTCAAGTCTCAGACTTTAGAAAGTACCTTTCTGTGACAAGGTCTCATTTCCTTCCTTTAGCCCTTTAGTCCTACCTGCGGAGCTTCCTAGCTCACCTAATCTGAGGGTGTTCCCAGCTCCCTTCATGATGCTTTTAATTTTGGTAAGGGTTGAAGGGACCACTCTGTGCAGCAAGAGGCTGTGCCCAGTTTGGGCACATTTCTAGGGAAGCAGGGATACTGAGCAGCTTCCTGAAGATGCAGATGATTCTTTAAGGATTGCCTAGAACATGCAGCATCTTTCTCATAGCCCTTCCTTCCTCCCAGCCTTTAGCTCGCTCTCTTCAGTTCAGGTCTTCACTGAACTGAATCCTGCCCTTCAGGATTCAGTGCAAATTGACCTTCCATGCGTTAACATGATCTGTGCTCCCATGGCTGTGCTGTACCTCCAGCTGTTCTTCCTTCTCCATTGTTTCACATAGGTACACTACCCAGTTGCTGCTATTTTTGAGATGGCATCTATGATCACCAGTCAAAGATGAGTGCCCATAGTGCTTTATATCATAAGAACATTTACTCCCCTTGCCAAGAGGAGAGTGTGGCAGAAGAATGTGAAGAGAGATAAAAGTGGTTTGGCAGATTTCTGTGGGGAATTTTTCCTGCTGGGAAAGGAGTGTGGAAACACTGAGAAATTGGAGGAAGGAGTTCTGCCTTTATAAAAGCTTCTTATTCAGACAGAGAACTGTCTTTCCAGTTTAATGATCTGAGATGGTATTGTGATGATTAATGAATTAAGTGATACTAGAAGCCACAAAAGACTTAGAACTTCCTGGGTACCTGAAGGGCCTGAGTGTATGCTGATTAACAGCATTGATGGAACAACCTCTTGCAGTACAGAGAAAAGGCATCCAGGACTTCTTACCATTCAAAGGAAAGGAATGCACAGAGCAGGATGGATTTTGCACTCCTGAAGCACATAAAGAAAAGAAATAATGCAGGTTGATCACTTTTAAAGGCTTATACCTCGAGTGTAGGTTGCTGCTTTCTTGAGAGCAAAGGAAGAGAGCTTGTGCTGTCAGGAGTCTGTCCCTTGTCTTGTTAAACTTTTCCTAATTAAGGGGCTGGTATTGATTCTTCTTGTTGACTAAGAAGAACTAAGTACACAGAGCTTTAACAGTACAGGAGAGTTGTTAACAGGCAGCCTCTAGTGAGGGGACTTTTTTTCTGGCATTGGATTGCAATGAAGACTTTAGGCATCTCTGCTGTAACTCACTCCTTGCAAAGGCAAGAAGCTATCTTGGAGGGAAAGCAAAGCAGTAAGATGGCAGAAAAACAAAGAACCTGGTAAAACTAAGCAAACAAGCAAACAAAAGGACCTGCTGACCAGCAGGGGATGAAAGGGTTGCACATGGTTGTAGCAGCGCCCAGCAAAGATACAGGTTTTATGTGAGATGGCTGTAGCAGTTCTTGTAAGTGGCTTCAAATGGGAATGTGGGTGGCATCTCGTGGGAACGCTGTGTGCAGAACTGATTCAGGGCTAAAAGATTCCCATAAGTTGTGGTAGGAAGCAGTAAAAGCAATAGTTTGTCAATTAACAGGGCCTTTGTTTGCCAAAAGTTTTATGGAGAGTTCAAGAACCTTCTGGCTGGTGTTACAATGAAGGAGAGGCTGAGAAGAGCAGGAATGCTTGGCTTTTATGTTTGTCACCCTTTCAGTTTAAATAAACTTGGATGTCACATACTTAGAGGTTGTTAGTGGATAACAGTAGCTAATGGTTGTAAACTTGCACACAGCTCTCTGTGTCCTGAGACAAGATATTTTAGTCTGCACAGTCCTACTAAATGAATTAACACAAGAGAGCTTAATTAACTGCCTAAAACCTCTCTCTGATTTTCAAAAGAGAAAGTAATTAAGGATTGGAGATGATACATGGTTACATGGGGGGCTTTGGGGTTTGTTTCTCTCCCTTTCTCTTAAGTCTGACCACTGTATCACTTTGGGTGTTGTATTTTTGTAGTTAATTGTGCTGTTGCTGTTGACTTTGCTCATATTTCATGTTTTTCATTGATCAGTGAAACTTGGGATCATTAAGTTTGAATTGCTGTTGAGCTCTAGTGTGATTAACAAATTCTATCTTGCTGCTGCTCTGCCTGTATTCTCTTTGCTCTTCCCACTGCATCCTACATTGTTGCTTTTGTTTTCTGCACCAGAAGCAGTGTGTGTGGATAAGGCAGCAAGTTTCCAACCCCACCTCGGAACTATTCTTCATCTGGGGTGTGTGATAAATGAACATTTCTTACAACAAACCAGTCATCTACAAAGGCTAGTCAAAGCTCTGTGGATTTCATCAACATGAACATATTTACTACTGTTGTTGCCTTATTTAATGGTGAAAAACAAACATATTAGATAGTAAAAGGGAGGAAAATGATACCTGACAAATTATTTTCAGGACTGTGACAGGCTGTAACTTTTTTATACAGCTCATCCTCTTAGGCAGAGAGCAGAATAGGCTGAATAATTTGGTAGCTGTCAAAACAGACATAGGAAACAGAAAAGGAAAAAAATAGAAAGTGTTTTGAGATGTGACAGTGATTTATTTATAATGCCTCTAACCTGTCAGAACTAAAATGTGTCTGAGAGCCAAACTACCATAACACTTTTGGCACTCTGCTGTGGGTCTGTCAGTCTGAAGGAAAGATGCAGACATCCTTGCAGACAGCTTGGGTTTGGGGTCAGCAGTGGGCTGTACAGCCCCAGCTTCAATAGGTGGTGCTTCAATACAAAAGGTTAGTCCTTAAGAATGCTTTCCAGCTCTAGTGATAGACAAAGCCTGCATGTCTTAGCTTTCTTCTAGGAAGTCATGCTCCCATGGTACCTAAAGTTCTGTCCCAAACATGACTAGAGCACCATTACACTTGACAGTCCCAAGCTTCATTGAAAGACCAAGAAGTTTTCAGCTCTCTGCCAGGAGCTTTGTAATGAAGCATTGAGAATATGTACAGAAAACAGATGTATGTGGGGGGTTGTATTTTTCTTCTTTCTTTTTTAACTGGAATTCAGGGGTGTTGCTCAATATTTTGTGCTAAAATCATTGAAATGGAAATTTCTTTATCACTCACACTTAGGCATCGGAGCCAACACAATTGAAAATGCAAAGTCCAGATTTCCAGCAGGCTCAGATCTGACGCTTGAGGTGTTTGAGGCCGAAAGGATTTGAGTAGATTAGATGCTTTGTCTGGCTTCTTTTCCATTTTTTCTTTTCTTTCTCCAGAACACGGTACCAGGAGTTTTCTGAGAGTAGGACAGAAGCAAATGCACCCGTGCCAATAGTATCTTTCTTCACAGGAAAGAACAGAGCTGGCCTCAGCTCTGGAAGCGTGGTATTGAGGGGAGTCTTGTTCCTTTTTACCATCCTCTGCCTTGCACCCAAATATTCCACAAGCTGAACAGAATTTTGACAATGAGACAACGTATGGGAAAACAGTTATTTTCAAGAAGTCTAAGGATTTTGTGCCTTCAGCACTCAGCCTGTTCTCTGTTCCCTCTCCTAGTTGCAGCATAACTTTCCTTTTCCTGGATGCAACTGAACAGCAATTCTTCCTGGTGATCTCAGTTGCCGATGCCCTATTTATTCTTTCAGCAGCCAGCTCAACTGCTCTGCTCTCTGCCTTTTGAGGTCAGGTTTAATTAATTCCCCAAGGTTCCTGCAATCATCATCCCTCCCCCATCTAGTTTTTTTAGTGCTGCATTTAAGCAAGTGTGGGTATGTACATGTCTGGAACCATGCAAGGAGGGAAAATCCTATGTTTATTGTGTCTTCTGCTATCCGCTGCTCTTTGTAGTTGACATGCGTGTGTAAAATCTCTTATCAGCAGTACTTGCACCACATCTGCTGCTATGGCTTTGGTTTTTGGTCTGTGAACCTGATTATAACACAGTGAGCATTTTATAAAGTAGCTAAATGGGAATAGGACCCATAAAAGTTGACACCTGGTGGAAACCAAGCCAGGGAGGCATTTTCGTTCCCGGTGGTGTTATTACATTCCTCGTGGTCAGCAGTAATAGCTCTGCCTCCTGAAGTATGGGCTGTGGGATTTTACTCTCTTCAAATGGGCACTGCTTAAAGATTTAGTGTTTATGGTGTTTGGAGGACACATTCTTGCTTCTTGAGTGCTCAGCGCAGCAGAGGTAACAGCAAGCAATTATATAAAATGAGGAGTAAGTTACAGGCTAATTTGAGGGCCGAGGGAGACGGAGGGAGAAGAAACATGCTTCTCCATTAAAAGTAGTGTCAACCTCTGTAGCAGGTTTGCTGTTGCTCCCTGGAGGCTGTTTTTGCAGTATTTCTCTGAGTCAGATGAAAGGCTAATAAGGATACTATTAATAAACCCAATGACCAAAAGTACTTTTTGCAGTTTTCATAATAAGTGCCTGTGTTTCTATTTCCGTATGTCTCATTCAGCTGCCTCACATGGCTGTCAGTCTCTGGGAAATCCTTTATCTCGGATTTTCCTCAAACTTGCAGAAAGAGAAGGTGGCAAAGTAGACTTGGATTTTGCTTGTTCCCTGATACTGCACTTCAGACTTCAGTGAATAGCCTGATGTACTCTGATTATGATAAATGCTTGCTTCCTTGTCTGACTTCTCATGTAGAGCAATGGATTTCAAACAGAGAGGTCATTGCCTTCTCAGGATGTGACAGGGTTTAGTGAGGGAAAGCCAAGCCACGCTGAGGAAATAATTTCTTCCTTCTTGATGTAGTAGTAGCAAAACAACGTGTAAAGTGCTCGATGCTCTATGGGGAGCAAGTGAGGCTGAAACTCACTGGGACCCTGGAGCTGCTACAGAAAGGAAAGGTGCCAGCTTGCCAATAAAGAAAACAGGGATATCCAGATGGTACAGAGATAAAAAGCTGCAATTTCCAGGTCCCCGCAAGTTCCTTTATCTCTCCTTCACTTTGAACTCTTCTAGTTTTCTAAATACTTAGCATTATTAAAGTGGGGAAGGACACATAAGATGTCCTGCAAGTGGGCAGATGAAAGTAAAGGCAAAGAAAGAACTCATAATTTCTGGTGTGCAGGACTTATACAGCATTTGTGCTCTTGCAAGGGAAGTAAACCACTTATACTGGGGCAGGAGCTGTCAGTCAGTATCACAAAAATAATGTCTAAAATCTCATTTGAAATTCATATTTCATTTTATCAGATGGAAGAATTTCTCCTAGGGATGACACTTGCCCACAGAAGGGAAACAAAAATAGAATATAGCATACCACACATGCCCAGTCAGAATAGCCTGAAATACTCATATCTAGAAAGGCAACAAGCATATTTGTGATTCAGCTGCAGAATAAATATCAATTTAGTATTATTAATTAAAAATTAATTCGCTATCTCTGGGTAGTGTAAAATGTCAAAATGTCACTCTGCTTCCCCCTTTCCCCACTGTAATTTGGATAAAATTTAGTCTTCGGTAATAGGTTGCAAAATTGCCAGTTTAATAAATCAGAATCAATACGTTGAAAGCGTGTAGGAGGGTGACAATTTGTCTTCAACAGCCGGCACAGCAGAATGAGGACGTGTCAGCCCTGTGCCATATTATCATGATGTTTCTCTCCAGTCCATTGACAGATATGGTCTTATTTTTAATTTCTATTATTTATTTATTTATTTTGGGGCTCAGGGTTTCAACATCTGAGTGCAGAATGGAAAGTGATTAAAATAAATAGTATGGGAATTTTCAAACATAGAAGCTTATAATTGCGCTCTCAGTTTTGGCTTTCTGTTCCAAAATCTAAATGGCCTCAAAGAAGACAGTGCTGAATGCCATCAGCTTGTGCTTGAGTGAGAAAGTCCTAACAACACTGGCTTTGAAACCTTGGCCCTAGGGAAGAAGTTTGTTCTAGCCCTTTGAAACCCCGTTTCCCTTAGACTCAGTGTCTCCTCCTTTTATCTGAATTAAGCAATGCTGAACTTAAAAGGTTGTAAATATTAAAAGGATGTGCTTTTCTATGATAAAACTGAGATAACTTTGTAAAAATGGAATACAGGAGCTGGGTTTGGTGGAATAAAAATGAGGACCTAATTATGTCCACTGCTTAATTTTATCACCTCTTGCTAGAGCGCTGTCAAAACAGCAGGCTGCTGCTTTTGGAGGTCGCTGTGTTATCTCTACATTTGGAAAAACAAAGTTGTTTTCCATGTGATCCCATATGACCCATGCTTTCCTGGTTTAATTAGGCTCATTTCAGTGATGTTAACACAGGGGTAGTTTGAGTCTTGCATTCAGAACTTACTGTTTTGATACTCAAGAGCATATACTGGCAAACTTCACAGTAACTTGCATAACAGCTTGGAAGCCCAGTGAAAAACAGTCTGCATGGGTTTTTTTGGCCTCTTGCAAAAAATATTAATATGTCAAAGGGGAAATATGGCTTTTTAATACGTTTTTATTTATTTTGGTGGAACATCCCCGGTGAAATGGAGAAAGAAGCGAGTGCGCGGGTACCTCCCTGTGCCATTGAGCGTCATTGTATTGCGTGTGCTGCTTGCCTCCGCCCTGCCGCCAGGTGGCGCTGCCGGGCGCGGCCCCAGGGAGAGAGGGCGCCCTACGGTGTTTCCTGGCGCCACCTGGCGGCGGCGGCGGGAGCAGCACCCCGAGTTCAGATACTCCCGAGCAGAGGAAATGGTCAACTGTGATTAACTAGACAATTAATAACAGTTGTTTAAGGAGAGCCATGTTCGGAGATCCCAGCAGCCCTTTTTCTGCAGGCAGTGAAAATACTATTTAAATACAATCACAGAATCACAGAGTGGTGTGGGTTGGAAGGAATCTTGAAGCTAACCCAGTTCCAACCCCCTGCCACAGGCAGGAGCACCTTCCATTAAATGAGGTTGCACCAAGCCCTGTCCAACCTGGTCTTGAACACTTCAAGGGATGAAGGCCAGATTTACTGTCCCTTCAATGTTACTTAAAGCCCATCACACAGTTATAAGAGCTTAGAAGGTTGAAGGTGTTTTAGCTTTGGATGTAATTAGAAGTCTCACCACCCTTGTAGTGAAGAACTTCTTCCTAATATCTAATCTCAGTCTCCCCTGTGGCAGGTTAAAGCCATTCCCTCTTGTCCTGTTCCTACAGGCCCTTGTCCAGGTTTCCTGTAGCCCCTTTAGGCACTGGAGCTGCTCTAAGGTCTCCCTGTAAGGACCTTTCTCTTCTCCAGGCTGAGCCAGCCCAGCTCTCTCAGCCTGGCTCCAGAGCAGAGGTGATCTTTTAATGCCAACGGCACTTTATTAAGGGGATCTTGTTATAATTTCTATTAAGTGTGAGCTATATATTCAAGTCTGCTTGCATGCTTTTTTCAGTTATTAAATTTATACTGGCCAGTACAGCAGTAACCCCTAGAAAGTAGTTGACCTTTTTCTTTTTTTGTGTGCTTGACCTGACTTCCTAGCTGTGGTGTTACCCTGTATGTGTTTGTATGTATTTGCTTGAGTGAAGCCTTTTGCTAGTGCTATTGTTCTCTCCTTTCACCTCTCCCCTTAATCATTTCCCTGGTAATGAAACTCATTTTAGCAGGACAAAACATGTGGTTGGATTTGATTTCTGGTGACGGCGAAGTTTTTCAAATAAGCTTTTGCAGATATAGATCAATGAAAATTGGCAATACTGGAATGACGGGCATTGGGTTTCAGCCAATGATGGGAGAATACAAAGGAAGGAAATCTAAACATTTGTGCTCCACTGGGGAGTTAAAAAAGGCAATATTGAGTTGGAGTCCAGTCAGCTGCAAGTGCTAAGTTGGAGTTGTTATTTATTATCAGAATGAAGACAAATGAAATCACCAGCCATTAGCTCACAATGTATGAAGAGCTCTCAAATGCCTTTGCACACACAGCAGACTCCCAGCTTGTCAGTGTTCATATCACCACTGAAGTCAGCATACAGGGGACATATTCAGGCAGAAATTTTAAACTTACTAACTTTTAGCGTTGTGCAAGGCTGAGCCTTGAACACTTAAAGGGATGTTGGCCAGATTGACATTGTCCCTGCAGTGTTACCTATAGCCCATCACAAAGTTACAAGAAGTCAGAGGGTTAAAGGTGTTTTAGCTTTGGGTGTAGTTAGAAGTGTCAGAAGTTTTGTTCAAGTCCTTGAGAGGGCACATTGGAAGGTGAAGAGGTGGAGGCCAGTACCCTCTCAGGCAGCAGAAGCCACAGAGTGTGTCTTCAGGATGCAGAGAGAAACTGGCTTAATTTAGAAGTGGAAGGTGTCTGAGATTTTGGACCCATGGTGTTGTTTACTAAAAGCTTAATTGTGCATTTGGGTTACTTTTTTGTATATACTCCACTACTGCTAGCCTTTGCTTTTAAGTGAACACACTTTCTTAACCCTTTTTTTTTCTTCCTGATAAGGCTGGTTCTGAGTGATGTGGCACATGTTTATTGTACAGTGAGGGATCTTTCAACTGTGATAATGGGATGCTCTCAGTAAGTGCCAGTGCAATGAGCTGCTGCGGCGTAGCCAGAGCATGGGAGTATTTGCCTCTGCAGCACCTTGGGTCACTTACAGAGATGGCTTTCCAAGTACTAGAAGATGAAGAAATGTCTTCCAGCAATGACTGATAAAACTCTGGCATATGGCAGGCTTTGAAAAGCACTTATGGTTTTAAAGAGAGAATGTGACATACATATGTTGGGCTAGCATTAAAGAGCTGCAAATGAAAACTGGACAAACATGACAGGTTCTGGGAATTTGCATCCTGTGGGTAGAGCATGGCCTCACGTTAAAGGAAATGTCAGCAGATGTGCCAGTTACAAGAATAACAGGATTAAAAATTCTATCTGAATATTCTTGTGTTTCATTGTGGATGGTGGAACACATTATTTGTAGCTGTTAAAAATGAAATAAATGTTTTCACATTTCTTTAGTGGTAGCCCTAATGAAGAAGAATTTTAGGAAGTAGGGAAAGGTCCATATGACTTCAACTACAGCTATATCCCTGGACTGGTAACACCTTCTCTGGAGAAAATGGGCATGTGGCCAGCCAGGCTTAAGTATGAGCTCACCTTCCACTGGGACTGCCTGTCCTGCTTGCTTGAAAAGCATTTGTATGCAGGGCTTATTCACAGTGCTCTTTCCTTGGTTGTGGCTTGTCCTGTTGGAGACAGAAGAGGAAGCCTGATCTGGCTTCACACCTTATCCTTTCTCCCCACATGAAGGCAGGCAGAGAGCCAGCAGGAGAGCAGCAAAACACATTTCATGCTGAAACACTTAATCTCTCCGCATTTTTCCCAGGGAGCATGGCTTTTCCCTTTTCTTGCACAGTATTTTCATGATACTGAACATTGTCCATAAATCTGATATCCTTGAGAACTGTCAAAAATAGAACACTCATGTGAGTTGCAGGATTTATTTACCTTGCCCTAAAACATGGAAAAGTCTCAAAACACGGGAAATGTAGTAGAAGAATGAATCATTATACTGCAGGATTTGGTAGAAGAATGGTTATTCTTTTCCTTTCTGCTCCTCCTGCAATATAAACTGTCAGGAGCAGCAGCAGAGATGTATTTAGCCAAGCATGGAACAAAACAGAGCACAAATGTGTGTATCTTTGTTGGTAGAAAGCACGTGATTCCGTATAATTGCAGTAGTGGAAAGGGAATTGAGAGATACCTTGAGCCGTGATGTACTGAGCTGGAGAGGAGGCAGGAGGTGAACAGGCAGAAGTGCATTTGCTTGGGAAGCTGAACAGGATTTGATGGAAGTAGTAGTGAAGCAGCCAGAGAGAGAAGTGGCTTCTTGTGTTCTCAGGCAGGAATTCCCTCTCCAGGCACAGTCCTTTGAAAACTTTGTTGGCTAGTAAGAGCAAGACAGTCTCTTGTTGATGTCATGAGAATAGGAGAGCCTAAAGACATCACCAGTAGGAATGTGAGAGTTGGAGTAAAATAAGAATCGATTGCACCTTGGAGTGAAATAAACTACTGTAAGAAGCAGGCAGTGTTAGTGGTGATTTCATGCTGGGTGAAGCCAGCAGTGCCTGGGAGGCATGAGAACACGATATATCCAGACCAGAAAGTTTCCTGATAAATGCTGGGCGGCAAGCGCTTCTCTCATGCCTGACGTTGCTCTTGCTATAGCAACACTCTAACATGGTTTCCATTCTGGGGCGGGATTGGCATGAGACTTAATATCTGCTCTGGGGCTCTGAATTCCCTAAATCTGGAATTCTCCGTGTCTTAACAAATGTCCTTCGGCTGTGGTAGCATTTCCTCTGCATGATGCATGGGTCAGTGCAGATGGGGTGTACATGATGCTGTCAGCCAGGCCTAGAGGCTTGCCAAATCTTCAACTGTGCTTCAGAGTGGCCCCAGACAATTCATAAACAATGGCTTTGCCTGAGTATGGAGAGCTGCTTGACAACTTATTTAATTACTGGGTAGAAAAGTAGTTTAAACATGAAGAACCGAACCATGTGTCATGTTCTTTAGGAAAAAAAGTCTGAGGGAATCGTGTTACTGTTATCCAAAATGTAGTGGTCATGCTGAAAGTCACAGAGAATATTCGCCTTAGTGCTGTTTCCTGTTTTACATTGGCCCATTTGCAGTAAGTCTTGCAATGAAAGAATTAGGTGTGCTTGACACTGCAGTATACTCAAGTTAGCTTTGATATCCGAAGTGATCTAACTGTGGCAACACAGACCATTGCACGAGTTATTTTATCTTGTAGACAAACTTAACCACAGACAAGGTACTTTCTCAGCAAGTGAGTAGATACTTGTATTGTCTGCATGTGAGCCTGTGGGAGAGAGCATTTTCTTTTGCAGAAGGAGACCTGGGCAGTGGACAGATGTTCACTTTGCCGGCAGCTGTGCTGGTTAAGACATTGCTATCCCCAGATGTTTGATATTCCCATCTTGCATCCATTCTTGCCTCCTGAGCTCTGCCAGTGGAAGGGAGCCAGGAAGGGCTTGCTAAATGGGCTTCAGGCAAAGTCGGCTGCATAAGCTCAAGCAGCTGATCAGGGTGGCTTGAGATAACCTGACTGCCTTTGCCTGAAGCTCGTGCAACTCTTTTCGGCAAACCTCTGACTGTGGAGTAGCCTTCAGTTGGTAATGTGGAGATCTGGAAGGCAACTGTCAGCTGGTGGTCTTAGAGTCACTGCTGCTGCCCTTAGTCACACTTATCCCTTCCCCTGTGTGGGTCAGGAATGAGGCAAATGAAACCATCTTTATGGTCCTTATGTTCTTGAATTGCTGGAGGCCTTGTTCAGGTAATGAATGTCACTTAAGGTTTCTCCAACTTATTCCCTGTTTCTTAGCCACTCTGAAAGATTAGAATTAGGTTGTTTTTCGTTCCTTACTTCCAGCACTCAAAGCAAACCTGGGTCAGAAACCCTAAGTTGGCCCAGCATTGAGTGTGGAGGACTTTATAGTGGTGTGGCCTTGGAGGGGCTGGTTTGATGTTATGAATTCTCCACCTAAGACACACATGGTCCAAACCTGCCTGCACTCAGTCTCTCCTCGAGCTGATTGGGTGCTGCCTTCTGGAAAAGACTGGGCAGAGGGTTCCTAGATTCTGGTTCATCTCCATAGACATTTGGAGGTTCCCAGCAGAAATCTCCTGCATACAAGGAAAGCGTTTTTCTAGTTAAACCTGCAGATTTCAACCACTTGCGTGAAGCTGTCTAGCCATCTTGCCTAATTCAGTGCCTGGAAACAGGCATGAGAGTGAAAGGAAACAGAGGTCTGGTGTGGCATCATGGTGGGAGGACTGTCTGGGGCTTTCTTGCAGAGCTTGGAAAACACAAGTCCTCAAAGATGGGGAGGAGAAGAGAAAAGGTTCAGATACAGAGGGAAAAGGAGAGTATCACAGCACTGTGGCTGGTGCTGAAGTTCTGTCATTTGATGAATTTCAGGTTTTAAGTGTCCATGCAGGGCTAGCACAGCCCTGTGTTCCTGCTTGTGTGGTTGTTCTTTACCTATGTTCATGTATGTTCTTTACAGCATATGTGACCTGTATGAGCTTTGCCATGCTGCTATGTTTCTGTAAGCCGTGCTTTCAGGACTCTAAATAGAAGGCAACATTTTTCCTTCCATGTTTACAGTGGTGAAGGTTCTTTATGGCCTTTGGATTTCCAGTGGAGATCAGTGAAATGGAAGGGTTCATTAGAAATTCTCTTTTCAACTAAGAGAAAAGCAGCAAGGATGAATCAGAGAGAAACTAGATGAGGGAAGTTCTTTACTGTGAGGGTAGTGAGGCACTGGAACAGATTGCCTAAGGAAGTGGTGAATGTTCTATCCTTGGCAGTGTTCAAGGCCAGGTTAGACAGATCCTTGGGCAACATGGCAGGGGGTTGGTGTTAAGATGTTTTTAAGATCCTAGATGATGTTAAGGTCCTTTCCAACCCAAACCAGTCTGTGATTCTATGAATTCCTAATAAAAGTGCCACACAGGCTGTTCTGCAACAAATTCCCAACAGCGTGTCTCAATTCAACTGTTTTCATTTTTAAATTTCAAGTCCAAATAAACGTTGTTTAGAGAATAATGTTTTCCATCCTTTCCATTTGTTTCACGTCTGTCTGATGAGAAGCTCCATATGAAAGAATTAGTTTTTAAACAGTCTTTATGGATTAGAAACGTTGAGAAGTGGAAGTTGCGGATTTCTCTTTGAGCATCACTGCTTGGAGCAAGAAAAGGCTGGGTTTCTTTTGGAATTTCACAAGTGAATTGTTGCTTTAAAAATGTGGAAACTGTTGATTTTATGGTGCTCTTGGTTCTGAGTTTTGATGGAGAGGGGCTTTAGTAATTCTCTTCAACATAAAGGGTAGGCACAATTTTTTCCTTGTTTTGCTGCATTCAAAAATAGCTACAAATATTGGATTTCTCTTTCATTATATGTCACTTTAATAGTACTCTGAAACCCTACTTGTAATTAAAAAGTTTCACTCAGGGGGATGGGGGGAAATGCCGTTTCTCTCTTTTAATGAGTTTGCAAATGGGACAAATGCATGGTGCAGTCTGCAAAGAATTTAATTAAATATAGAAGAATCTCTATGAGTGTCTCACATCTGTACAGGTTTTTTTCCCTCCTTCTTTTTCATTCTGAAAGTGAATATTTACTTCAGAAAAAGAATCTCTTAAAATAGCGTGTTTCAAATTCAGCTTTGGTATATGGACCTGCTAGTTCAAATTGCCTTTAACAGGGTGGCATTGCTTTATGTTGTGTGTGAGTGTGGCTGTAAAACCTTACCTGACTCCTCTGGAAAGCTGCTGGATCTTCCCTGCATTAGGAAATATCCTGACCACGGTCTTACTTATACAGAGTCCATTGTATCTACCTAAGAGTTATGGTGCTTTTGAAAATCTAAGTTAAAGTTTTTTGAACTTTGCAGTAAAGCTGGAAAAAAAAAGGAAAAAAAAGAGAAACATAATTCAAATCTGTCTTAATGAGATTATTATGGAATGGACTGATTCCTTTAGGATTTGCCAGGAAAAGGGGGGGGGGGGGGTATGGGAAAAAGCCACAGGAAAAAAAGAAGCAGCAAATGTAGCATTTATCATGATAGTAGTGTGTATAAAAATTACACAAGGAGTCCAGAGTTTGCCTCAGACACAGTAGTAGTTGCCTGATACTCCAGAGTGATAACGTGACTGATCATCCTTCCTTGCTTCCTCTTGGAAAGGAGGGGAGAAAAAGAAAAAGAGAGAGTAGTAATATATCTTCTGTTGCTAATGCTGATATGCAATCTAAAGGGATTTGAGCCAACTTGGAGAGCTCTTTGAAACCAGCAGTAAATTTAATTAAGAAAGTTTGAGAGGGCTACGGATGGGATGGATAATATAGAGAAGATTTCATTTAGCTTTGAAGAGGAGCCCTTCCTAAGCAAGTGTTTCACATTTGGGAGGAAGGCTTGGAGGAGGACAGCATTGCAGAATAATCTCTTTTTCTTTACATTTATTTTGGTCGCTCCAGATCGTTTAAAACAGAAGTGAGTTGGAGGGGAAGGTCTCACGTGCACACTCTCAAATTATAGTGTTATCTAGAGCGAGATGCATTTTCTTCTGTGTCTTCACTTAAAAGACAATTATCTTGCTTCTGGTACGTTTACTTTCTTAAATGAAAGTGAAATGGGAAAAGTAGGCAGTGTTTTGAATGATGGTCCCGGTGGGAATTTCTGTTCATCCTTATTTTGCTGCTTCTATTTCATTTATGTCTAAGGAATAAACTGTGTCATGCCTGTGCTAAATCAAGAGCTCTTTGCCTCTCCAAGAACATTTCTCTTGCTAATGCCACCTGGAGAACAGTTGGCGCATGGAATTTGGTGGCCATCCTCTGAAACTGGTATGCTTTTTTCTGCCTTGAAAAGCAGAGTAAATTTCTATGTCGATTTGGGTTGGTTTTTCCTATTGCAAAAGTCCTAATTATTGCTGGGGAAGTCAGTTTGCACTTGCAGATTACCATCTGGCCAGTCTTATTGCATGATTTTTACAGAGGTCTTGTGAGAAATGGAAGTCTCAAAGTCAAAAATAACCTTTTTGTCTCATCTTCTCAAAATATGATGTTTTGGAAATCCTGAACAGGACTTCAAGGTGTACAGGATTTGGCATAGCTGTGCTCACACAATGAAGCCCCTGTAGAGCCTCCGAACCACAAAGTGGAATTGCCAATCAGAATTTCCTGGTGTTACTGACAAAACACCAACTTGATGTCACCCAAAATACAAAATAACTTCTTTTCTTTTTTAATTAAATACTTATTTTATCCTAAAAATGAAGAGGTCAGGAAAATTAAACATAATTGAGAAATAAAAGTGCTTGTCACCCACAGAAAAGAGAAAAATTGACAGCCCTTAGCAATGGTCATTCACATATCAGTTTAACTTGGACACAGAATTGCAGAGACATCATGCAGGCTTACTTGGCAACACTTAACTTTCTTCAGTCCTCTGTTTGTATCATCCATTGCTATATTTAGCCCCATCTGTAAAAATACGTTTTTGCCAAGGAGCAAAGGCAGGATAAATTGCAGAAAGCATGTAAGCAAACAAAAAGTCACAAAGCTTACAGGACAGTCACAGTTGCAGTTTTGTTAAGCTGCTCCCCATTTGTTCCTTGGCTTTGTGTTACCTGCTTAGATCATAAAGCTGCTCAGGCAAGAACTTGGTCTTTTGGCTTTTTTGTTTGTGCTTAAAGCCCGCAACACTTTGTACCTATGTTAGTACATTACATTTACAGAAGACCTGATCTGCCCCACTTCAGGGAAAAATGGGAAAATTTTGTGAAGTCCATTTAGTGACAGTGTTTTGTACAAGCACCTATAATGGATGTGGGCAGCTTCAAGTTCTCAGCTCATGGTCTGCCTTATCTGGGAGTTATTGCCTAGGTACAGTGGCATGCTAAGAGATCAGTGTGTCCTGCCAGCAAGCCAAGAGTGTCGTCTCATCTCTGGCCAGGTCAAATTGTTGAAATAAGGAGATTTGCCAGCAGCTTTCTGTGCAGCCATGCTGGAGAGGTCTGACTGTCACTAAACCAGCTAGGGTAACAGCCTGATCATAGTCTGAAGCAGGGCTGGCTGTAGAGCACAGTTACCATTTGGGGTAGGACAGCTTTCGGTTATTCAATGCAGGCATTTTTCTGCTGTTGAATAGTGCACTTGGCTGCTCACTGTCGTGCCAGGAAGGTATGGGTCTCTGGTGGTAAATTCTTTGTCATGTGCTTTGGAAATGTCTTGCATAATGGAATTATCAGTGCTTTGGCAATGTCTTGCATAGTCACTGGGTCTGAGATGGCTCAGGCTAGTGACATGTATGCAGATTTTGCCTGAAGGGACTTCTTAGTGTGGCCCATTCTTACAGCTCTTAATTTGCTCTAACTGATTGCTAATTGGAAGATGGATTTCTTGAATTGCTGGTGGTTAGCAGCCACCTTCTAATTGCTTTTTGTTCATACATCTGTTCATGGTTGGTTTGTGCATAATTATCCTTGAGTGATGTTTTCTTTTGGCATGTATTTCTCTGGAAAGCGATGTGAGTACCACAGAGGTCCTCTGTAATGTAAGGTAAAGATGTAGGAGGTATTCTTTGTGTGTATATAGTGAGAAAGGTATATGGCATCATCTGCTGTATCTACTAACAATACTACATATGTTTAAAGGTTGGACTTGATGATTTCAAAGGTCTTTTCCAACCTAGCTGATTCTATGATCCTCTGATTTAAAGAACAGCAATTATTGTACTAAATGTGCAAGGAATGGGCCTTGGAAACCAGCCACACTCTCTGTCAAATCAAACCTAACATGTGTGGCACCAGTGACATGCTAATAAAACTGTCAGGCCTTGGGACCAGTAATTTACACCCGTGTTTTTAGATTCTGTGTAAGAAAAAAGCAACCCTACTTGTGGATGAAAAATGATGTGTGAATCTGTAAGGCTGGGCTGAAAAGAAGCAGATGCTGATATTTCTAGGATTAATATTTTTGCCTTAAAAACGTGTCTGTCATCAGCCTCCACTTACAAAAGCAGAGGAGCACTTATCTAAATAAACATGGCAGCTGTTTTATATGATGGGTCTGTTTTTTAAATAGTAAAAAATGCTATATCATTTTGAAAGGTATAGCTGCCATTAGTGTTACAATACTAGGCTGGAATGTGTAGCTGTTCTCTGCATTAGGGTAATTTCAAATGACATTTTCTCACACTATTGGAGAACCTCCCTGCAAGGCCAGCTCTAGAAGAGAGAAGGTTAATAACTGGAAGTGCATTTTGACATCATTAGACAGATACAAAGGAGACTAAACAGGATGAAAGAGAGGCCTTCACTTGCAACCGCAACCAAATTTTCTTTGTTTGCTTATTATCTCTCTTAGTGACTACTAATGATGATGAGGCAGTAAGCCAAATATAAGAATGCATTGTAATTGCATGTGACCCCCATTCTTAGTCTTAATATAAGCATTTTCTGAAATTAGAAATGCAGGTTTCAGATGGATCTTCTCGGGTTTGGCTGCTTGGTGGTGTTGCTTTATCAAGAGGATGAGGTGATGCCTCTATTCTGAAGCGCTTTGTTTAGCAGGGTGTTATTGGAAAAGTTGATATAAGTATTTCCAGCTCCTCTGGCAATCTTTTTTGGATGAAGTTGACCATGTGCTGTGGCCTGAACATGGCCCGTGTATATGGCCTCACAGAGAATTTAGATACAAGACTATCCAGTCTGTGAGTGTGATGTGAACTTAGCTTGGAGATAAGTGCCAAGCTGCTTGGCTTGCCATAATGGTGCTGTTCCAGAGCAGGAACAGCGGCAGGCCTTTAGGCAGATGCCAGAAGAGTTGGCCTGGCCAAATGTAGCCAGCCCTGGCACACTATAGGTGCCTGTATTTCTGTAACCTGTATTTCTGTGGGTCCTATGTCATGCCTAAGCTTTCCCTGAGGAACCTATGATCTTTATAGATCTGGCATTAGCCTATTTCAGATGCATTGCTGCCAATGGGGACCCAGTAATTAGCAACAGCATCCCACCCACAAGTTAACAGCAGTAGCTGGATATGAACTTCATTGGAAAATATTTGGAAGAATAGACAGGGGAAACCTGAGTGTATGACATGGTCCATGCAGAAGGAGGAACAGACTTCTCAGGGTTTCATCCAGCCTCTCCCCACGCATGTGCAGATGGTTTGCAAGCTAGGAAGGGAGGGAGAAACTGTGATTTCCCTATTAGTCTTGCTAGGACTGGGAAATGTCAGAATTCGCTGCTGATGCTTCTGTAAGCCACTACCCCTGGAGGAAGGAGGAAGCTGTAGAGGAACTGGGACTTGTAAGCAATTCCTCATCAAAGTGTTTCCCAAGGCTATTCCTGGAGAGCTGCAGATTCCTCAGCACCCCTTGCTCAGGCTTGTGTTTAAGACTAAAATGTGTTACTTTCCCTTGATCACAAGGTGAAGCCATATCTCTGGGGAGGGACAGCTCTAGGTGTAGTACTAAGCAGTGGGATTGTGCACTGTGGTATTAGGGATGTTACTATAGATAAGTACCATTGGCCTACAGTGAGTCTAATGCTATACTACTTTAGGTAGACTGAAGCTATCCCTGTGACTGTTTCACTGTAGGAACAGTTTCATAACCTACTGGTTTCATTGAGGTAGCCTAGTTTTCCTAAAACTTCATTTCCAAGAAATCTTCTGAATGGGCTGCAGTTTAGCAGTTTCTCTTGCTGAAGTCTGTATAACATTTTGAAATGTATTTTTAACTCTCTTTGCTAAGTGCTTAGGACAAACAGGATCTCCTGTTAATGAAAACCTTTAATGGATGCATGAAGGAAGTAGTGTCTATGTAATCCTATATTTCCTGAGGTTACCTCAGCAGTATACGTGCAGCATAACATTTAAGGAGGGTATATGCATGTCTTGTAAAAAGCTAAAACTAGTGTCCTTACTACCGTTACAACAGTATGTTTTATTTTACCACTGGTGTTCTACAGATATCAGTGTGCTTCATCATCAAACCTTCAGGCAAGGGCATCACAACATGTGAAAACAACTGGTGAAGGATTAAATCTCAACCTCTCCGGTACTTCATTGAACTAAACCACTGAAGGTTTTTTCTCTTTGCTTGTGGTTGGTGTGGGCTGTTCTGGTAGCTTTAGACCTAGTAGCAACTTTCCCCAATTCAGGGACATAGGTACCGTCTAAATTCAAGAACAGGGCTAGTTTATTTTATTCATGACCTTTGCACCTTTGAAAAACAAAGCTCAAATCATGCAATGAGATGAAGTTCATATTGTCTACGAGAATGTATCGACACTGCTGAAAATAAAGCCTTTATTTTGTATCAAAATGCCAGATGTCACAATTTGTTGGGCAGTTGAAGATTTAATTCACTTGAGTCTTGCAATTTTGTACCATAGATAACTTAAGGGGACTTATTTAAAAGAAATGCTCTAAGGCAAAGCTGTGAGGATACATCTGTAGAGTTTCTTGTTGTGACCAAGTATATTAAAGAATGATGATGAAGTGAGAGTCAGAATTGTCACCTTTCTTAGGACAACAATGGTACTAGTATTCTGCGTGTGCAAGAAACACGCTGGAGACACTGGAGGGATTTAATAACTGTTTATCTCTGCGAATGGGCTATTCAGAAGGAAAAGCTGTTCTCAGAAGGGAGGCCAGGGCTGTGCTGTAATGTGGGAATTGAAGTGGGGATGAAGGTAGTTGCCAATAGCTGACAAAGAGTGGGGTTTATGAGAGTACCATTTACTATAGGACACAGCAAGAAAAGCCTGTACGGTAGTATCACAAAGCTGCAGAAGAAGAAGGGGAGGGAAAAAAGGAAAAACTTTGTACAAGTTTATCTTATGAAAACCAAGTGCTATTTATAAAACTACATTGTGGCAGTGATTATCATTTTGCAAGCACTGGGTTAGGACTTTGAAAAGTTATGCAAATGCACTGGTCGTGTATACGCAACTGTACACCCACTGAACTGTGCTTCATGTGTTCTTGATGCCAATGAAAACAAAGCAGCCTCCAATTGATTTAGGGGAAAAGTCATAGCTGCAAGAAGCCAGGACCTGTTTTACAGAGCTACTGCTCTGCTCCTTATAACTGAAGTTAGGCAAGTCCCTTGGATTTAACCCTAACCTTCTTATTACCTAGGATGAGACATAGAAAAAGAAGCCGAAGGAGCTTGTTAGTGGTTTTTAATAGTTTTTCTGGCCACAGTTTCCAGCATAACATGTTTAATTGCAATTTTTCGTAGCAACTCTTCATTTTAGATAAGAAATAAATAATTGTGTCTCACAGCAAAGCTTCCATAGTCACTGGAGACCTCTGGTGTAACAGCTCAATTAATCACGAATAGCTGAACTCTCTCCTGCAGTGGCATGCCAGAATCATTTCCTTGCCAATATCTTTGCTTCCCTTCTGCTCTCTCCATGAAGCTGCTGCTCTTTACCCTCAAGGTGGTGAAGAGCTCTGCCCCTTTCTGCAGTGCACAGTGTAGGGCTGCCTATTCCTGATTACGTGGTTGACTTGGCCCATTTTTCACAGTTGCTCTGTCCAACCTTTAGGACATTTATTCAAAATGCTGTCATCCAAAATGGGCTGACAATCGATGCAAAGACTCACATTGTTTTATCTGACCTTTGATGAAGTCTGAGCCTACATCCTGCCTTAGAATCCACTTCTTCCACCAGCTGTGTGTCTTCTAACATCCAGCATTATAGAAAGACATTGTGCTATAGTAAGTGCTGTATGGCACTAGATCCCTATCGCTGTTGTCCCTAGCAGCATTCAGAGAGATGTCTTGGCACTGTTTGTGTGTGCCCTGTGCAGCAGCTGGCAGGGAGATTAGAAGGGGAAGCATAGCCTATAGAAGGATGTCTGGTTTATAGAAAACAGCAAGAGGGTATGTGCAGAGGTACCTGTTGTTGCAGCATCTCTGTTACATAGCTCTTGATTAATAGAGGTAGTTGTAATTTCAGAAGTCTGAATGCTTCTACCCAGCATGGGCTGTATAAGGCTGTGTGGCAGCAGTCAGTTTAATGAAACATGCAGCAAGGAAGAGAGCTTGATTAATAAGTGTGTGAAATGGCAGCAAGTGATGGAGGTGATGTGAAAGGATTGAAACTAGAGGAAAAGAAGCTGGATTTGAGATGTTGGCCTATCATCTCCACGCTGAAAGCAAGAACTAACCTGCTGTGAAGCACTGAGCATTGTTGGTAAAGTTGAGAAAATGAAGATAACTTTTTAGATACTCTCTTACTGGGGAAAACATCTGAGAAGTGATGTTCTGTTGCTAGGAATAGGACCTGGGATAATTAAACAGCCCACAAAGGTGTTTGGGGTGCAGTGGTATTTCTAACATACTGTCAGCTAGAAGAAGGAATAGGCACTTATGTTACAGAGTTGAAAGCTCTGCCTTCTGCATGTAAATTTAGAGACATTAAAAAGTACCTAATGAAAGACAGAATAATTTGTGTAACACATTATTTCTACTTGCAGGAGAAATTTGTTGAGAGAAACAGATCTACCCCTGGAAAAAGCCTGAGTTGTTGAACTGTCTAGGAGAAGGATCAATAAAACAAGAGCTCTCAACCAAAGAGCAAGTATGTAGGCTCCAGCTGAAAACATCCAGCACTCAAGGTAGTTGCAGGCCAGTTTTGAAAACAGGTATCATAAATCTATGTAGGTACTGGGGGAAAAGAAACAGGAAAGACAGGAAGAAAATTCTTCATCTCATGGGAATAGTGCAGTAGGTATAGGGCACATGCTTGTCTTATGTCCCATTGTCCCTGCTAACCTAGGAATAGAGTTATTGTTCCATGAGCAGCAGAAATAAGGAAGCTTTGTTTCTATAGATGAGTAGCCCCTGCTCCTTTAACTGCCTCAACTGCAATAATCTGAGCTTTCTTCCAGCATCTTTGTGACATGGGCACCAGGCAAAAAGCAGGAGTTGTGGAAGCTGCTGCCTGGACAGCCAGCTGCTACGTAACGCTGTGGGATGCTTTCTAGTATACCCTCTGTGGAAGAAACTGGGGGCTCTCCACTCTCTGCAGCCATCCAGTTTTGACAAAACTTGTAGGAATTTAATGTCCCTGAGATCTTAATGTCATTTTAATCTTTTGCCGTTTAATCTCTATGTATTTTTTTTAGAGGAGTCCCTTGATTGATGATTTGTGGCTGGAGCTGATGAGGGATTCACAAGCTGCAGGTGTGCCTGGTTTGTGCCTGCATAAGCCTTTTTTCCCTAGGAAATCATCCTGCAAGGGGAGAAGTACACACCATGATTAAACTCTTCAAGGCTTCCAAGTGAAGGGGGCTGTTTACAGTATCAATTCCAATGGAGCCAAGAGCTCAGTGTGTAGGCCCTGGAGGGGTGATGGCTGCTGGCTGTTCAGCTGTGGGTCAGTGAGCGATTTGATGTTAGCTGGATTGTGAAGCCAGATGCAGAATAATCCCTTCTGCACAGCACTATTAGAGTGAAGAAATATGACCAAGTACTGGCTATTGTGTCCCCCAGTTGAGAGGAGAGTGCTGTGTGACCTTCCCCAAGGAGCTCTTCTGCAGTTCCAGCAACTGTGAGATTTTAGGAGCAGTGTCCCTGCCTATGCATATTTAAAGAAGGCTACTGTGCAACTGAAGGTTTCATTTTCTACAGTGTTCCCTTTCACCCAAGGGAGTTAATACCTTGGTCCCTCACCTTCTCTGACTGGAGAGTCAGTGCAAATAGCATTTCAAAACTTGACAGAACTAGCACCAGCATCTCCCCAGTAGTCCGATTTCAAAGTGGAGTATAGCCCAGAACAGGGAACTTCACTCTCTAGGAGGAACCTAGCAAACAGACAGAGCCCAACACTTCCCTCTGAAAAGGAGAAAACTTCTTCATCTAAGCAAACCTAGGGAATGTGGCTCTCAAGAAGTGAAATCAATGGCAAGATCAATTAGCTTGGCACTAACACAAGTCACCTTCTACACATGGTATTTGGTTGAGGGAAAGCATGACAGTATTCAGAGGTGGCTTCTTACCCTAAATTACTAACTAATGGATACTTTAGTTAATTCCTCATTAGCTGGCTACAACCACATACATATTAATTTCCAAAAGAAAGGAGGCTTTTTGACTGCTCAAGATGTTCTGACTCTGTGACACTTTGCAACCACACTTGCAATGTGCTAGGAGCTCAGGGACATGAATTTACAATACTTGGAGACAACTAAAGAACTTTCTTATTAACGCAGGTTGTTGGTGACTCAGACAGTATATCTGTACCATAAGGTGCAGTGTACTTGTATCGTAAGGAAGCACATGGAGGGAGAGGTGGTAGAGTCAAACTCCTACCTGCTAGGCTTCTCATGGTTGTATCAAGGAATACTTTTGCATCAGAAAGGATTGTTTAAGAATTGTGCCTGTACTTTACCATAGAGTTTGATCTAGAAATTTATTTGTAAGAATCTTTCTTGCAGTCTTTATAGATTCAGGCAATTTTAAAGACATTTAAGGCAATAATTCGTATCCTCATAATCTGTGTGATCTGGTGTTAAAATGAAGGTGAGCTCTTCAGAGCAGTTTATAGGACACCACTTCAGACTGTCACAAGGACCACTTTCTAAAGCCTTCCCATAGCAGTGATATATCAGCAAATAGAGTTTGAGATATAGGTCTGGAGTTTAAAAACTTAGTACAGACAAGAAAGTATAAATACCTGCTGCTTTGAACTGAAGCTGAAGATTTTCTTATTCTGAATTTTGTCCAGTGCTTTGTAAAGAGGCGTTTTCAAAATCTTAGTCTAGACAACAGATGAGGCTGCAGGGATGCAGGGAGCCCTGGCTTGTCTGTCTGTCTGTCTGTTTGCTGAACTGATTGATGTGCTGTTTGCTTTTATGCTGAGAACTGGTTTGCTAATTTGTGCATTTCCTAAACCCTTCTCCCTGCTGTGACCCTTCCAGGGAGCTCTCACTGTGCATGACATGGCTATTTCAGGGACCCCGCCATACTGTGTAAGGGCGAAGTTACTGCCAGAGCATCTCCCACATTCTGCACTGGCATTCTTATGCAGAGTGTCTTTCATCTGATTTGTGAGAGAACACCTATTTTATTTCCAGATTAAAACTACACTTTAAATATTCTATCCTCTCACTTTCATGCATGAAGTTGACTTGCATGACACATCAGGGACTGTACATCTCATTGTAGCATCAAGGTATGGATTTGCAAGCATGTGATTCCAGGGGAGTTTTGAAGATCTTTGCGTAGTGACTGTTTTTACGTATTTAATACACTTTTGGGAGGTAGTGAAAGTCTTTACTATCACACAGTAGTTCATAGGTCAGGGAGAGCTTCTGGTGACCATCAAGTGTATGCAAGCAGATGCACTACTGAATTCACATAGGAAGCCTTATACACATCAGCAGATGTGGTGTAGTGAAGTAGGAGTCCTGGTATGCCTCAATCTTTTCATTTTCCAGAATGGTAAAACTCATCACTGCCTGAATCTCAAACAAAATGTCTATCATTTTATCAGCAGATTCTGTTCATTGCCTTTATGCCATTACTGTCACAAATATGATAATGTCTCTTTATAATCTCATGGTGGCTGCGGTCACCTGCACCGTGTGTTTATTTGGCTTTTCTTTTCACTGGCACGGGGCAGACTTGCTCCGTAGTGACCCTGTTGAACTTTCAAAGGTATTTTTCATGCTGGGCATAAAATCCTTATTCATATTTGGAGACAATCTTGAACATCTGTCTTAGTTCTTACAGGAACCCCTGCTGAACCTACAGTGTGCATCTGACCTTCCTATAATGTCTGGAATATGTATCCTGGAATTGAAAGAAATGTGATTTTGATATTTCTACGTATTTTTTTATTTTTTTTCCTCATAAGGATAACCTCACTGGTAGCAAATGAAACCTTTCACACTTCTAGAATGAAAGTTAGAAGTAAATGCCTGTAGTCCACTGTGAGCTGAATCCTAATGCCAGCACTTAGACAAAATACTCTGTGAAATCAATGGAAATTTTACTTCTATTGGAGGATTAGCAGAGTCTTCCAAGCACAAGGTGAACACAGGGCAAAAATAGGGAGGAATCTCTTTTAGATGATTTATAGCTTCACTAAAGCACAGAAAAAAAGCCTGAAAGTGAAATGGAAAATGAGAGTCCCTCAAAAAACACGGTTCTTGATAATCCTCAGTTAACCTTTAACATTAAGTAATATTTATATAAGGCATTATTAAGCTTAGGCATGCTTGTTATCAGTTGCAAGCAAATTGGGAGTATGGAAACCTCTGTCCTGAGATTTCAGGAGTGCTTTCAAAGCATGCCTACAACAAGGGTAGCTCTGCTGTTGTTGATCACTGTTCTCTGCCTCATGGTAGATGAAGCCCAAGACTCTTGGCTTGGGCTCCCGGCCTCTGGGGAGTTTTTGGACAGTTTTTTCTGCAGACGTTTTCCTCTCCATCTTTCCTAACACAGAGGCTGCACACATACTGTGCAACAGGCATGGGGGTAGGCTGCCCAAAAAACATACTCTGTCCTTCATCCAGCAGCTCCATCAAAATCAGCCACAGCATGGATGGGTTTGTCTCTCAACTCTGCCGAGTTTCTTGTGTCCTTATTGAACAATGAGGTATCAAGACAGGAACTTAGGAGAATTGGATGAACAGCTAGCTAGGCTAGCGCCGTGCTTTCATTTTTAGGAAAGACTCTGTCTCAAAGATGGATCTCTCATGGGAGAATTAGAAAGTGCTATTCACCTTCCCTTCTCTTCTGTCTCTTGAGAAAGCTGCTGAGACAAGACAGTACCCCAGTGCATACCAGCCTCTGAGCTGATGCCAAGAGAGCCTCTTGCTTTGTTTTGCAGATATGAGGTGGCAGCAGGCATTTCAGTGATTTTGTTTGTCTCTGAGGTGGAAAATGAACCTTTTCGTTGTAGACTGCAGATTTCATACAAAAATCTGTTGCTTCCAGAGGACCTGGGCTGCAGCAGCATCCCTGATTAAGGCTTCATGTTAACTATCACTCAAGGATTTATTTGCCTAGCTCTTGAATAGTATTTCTCACAGGAAGCAGATGTCATTTGTACGTTATTGATCTGTGCTGGCTTCCACTTCAGTCTTCGCTTTACTGGAAGGTGTTGCTTCAGACCTGGAATATTTTGGCTGCCTGGGAGATGTTATGCTTAACAGGGAGATGTGGGCTGAAAGCTGTAGCTGTAACTGGGAGGTGGAGGAGGCAAGGCAAGGTGTTTACTATTTAGTTCCCACCCTGGCAGAGGCCATCCAGAGCCAATCTTTGGTCTCTGGAGTTATTTTTCCCTCAATTTTTTTTGATTGAACTTTTGTTGCACTGTTTTTTAATCTCTTTGGCTTTATTTCGTGCAATTGAAAGCACTGGCAGCACGAGCTAAGACTGCTTTGAAAGCTGATGTTCTGAGTGCTTTGTGAGTTTTGAATTGTGATGGCTGAGGCTTTTAAGAAAATAGAAATATTGTGTGGGTTTTACCATTTCTTTATAGTGCCTAATGAGTTATCTCTCTAAGCTCTGTAGGGCAAGTAGAATTTTTCTTACTTTAAATGATACAAGTTGATCTGTTTTAGCCTGGTTTTAAACTTGCACCTGGCATGATATTCAAGCCAAAGAGCCTATCTGGGACAGCAGAAAGTTAAAATAGAGTTTGGTGTTAAAAAGCAGCCTTACCCTCCCTGGAAGCAGAGGTAAAGAGAGAGGTGAAACTGGACTAGGTTTTGTGCAGAGGAGTGGCTGGTACAACAGATAAAAAAGGAGCTATAACCAAAAGGTTGAAATTAAGAAATATTTCATATTATCCAAGGCATTTTGTGCTAAAATAATATATTTGTACAACAACTGTGAAGGCAGTGTCTCAGTAATGTGCTAAGCCGGAGCTTTGATTCAATCTGGCAGAGACGGAAGGCTCCAGAGCAGTTCTACAGACACATCGAACAGGTATTAGGTATATAAGTAAGGTCACAAGCAAGGACCTGTGCTCACCGTGTGTAGGATCATTGCTCTGTCATACATAGACATATCCCTGATCCTGTCAGCAGACTGGCTGAGGTCTCCATGCCCAACTTTCCCGTGTGCTGAATTGTCACCGAAGTTTGAACTTTGTCTTCCCTCAGCCTTTTTCCCTGGGTGGAAATGATAGCACTGCTTCAGAGAGCCCTTCTTTGGTTTTTTCGCTTTCATTCTGCACCTGTGTCTCTTCTCACAGAGCTATTCCCTGAGCATCATAAGGAACATCAGTGAAGAGTTCATTTTGTTTTGTCAAGTTTCTGGACTGACCCTTAATTTAGAGTAGTCATTTCAGTCTACAATAAACTCTGTGTTCCCTCATGCTGCAGTGAAAGAATTATGAGTAGTCCTTAGCCACGTGCATTCAGGATGCTTTGGTAGCCCCATGGGACAGGTAGACTTCGGTGCCTGAAAACTTATGGAATGGGGGTAAAGTCAGGATGTTATTTTCTGCATAATAGTATATATGGGGTCTGCCTGTATGTAAAAGCTTTTACATGATTCACTGAGACCATTAGGAGTGGAAATGCATACCATCATTTCAGGCATAGAGCTCTTCAGAATGAACAGCTTTTTCCATCTCTCCCCAGGGAGCCCCAAGAGGCATCCAGCATGTAGCTGGGAAGAGGCTGTTCATAAGTCTTCCATCACGGCATCCAGGAACACAAAGCTTATTGTTGGGATGAGCCCACAGCTCTGAATGATAAATAAAGCAGGGCAGTTAGATTAAAAGGACTGACTTCCTTTGCTAAGACAAAAGCATACTGATTTTTAACATGTAACAGCCTGAACCTCTCATGAGTGTATAGAGCATATATTGGTAGAGAGTGTAGAACTAAACACAGTATTCTGTAAGCACGGTGAAGTAATCAGGCAACAGGGCAGGATGAGAACAAAGATCTCTTTTGACTGAGTTAATCTTAGACATATATCCTGTGCTTTCACCTGTGTCGTGCTTTTTGGCTGTCTCTGTTTCTGGTATTCATTGATGCACCAGGATATATCCAGTCCAGGCTGCTTATTTCATATACCCTCTTGCATTTCAGTTCTCTGAAGCAAGCAGACCTTCTGGCTTTGCATAGTTGGGCTTGGAGGCTAACAAAAATGTGCTTTCTTAAGTGATTTTGGCTTATTTGGTTTCTGAGGTCATGGACATAATGGAAGAACACCTGCTCTCATCTTGCTTTAGCACTTAATCCCTGTCCCAGACAAGCCTAAAAGGGCACGGCATAGGAGGTGAAAAATAATATAAAAAGTGGCTCAATAACTTCTTTGAGCATCCGGAAAGGCTCATGGATAATGATTTTATTCTCCCTGGCTTTCTCAAATCCACACCAAGAAATAAGAGAAAAAGACACTGTTTCTTCAACTATTACATTCATTGCTTGACAGAATGAAAAACATGTGAATAATCCAAGGTCTGTGCAAGCAATATTGAAAGCATTGAAAGTCAGTAGGTTTCTTGCATGCCTGATGCCAGCAGAGATTTCTGTTAGCGAATAATGCTTTGGCTAAGACTTTTCAAGGCTTGTTACCAGTTTGTGAACATCTACTTACATTTTGCTTTATTTTTCTTTCTAACTGAGCCTATTTTCCTTCAGGGTGGCCGGACACAGTGCATCCGAGAAGTCTGCCCCATTCTCTCATGTCCCCAACACCTCAGTCACATTCCTGCTGGACAGTGTTGCCCCAAATGCTTAGGTGAGTGGTGTTTTTCCTGGGAATTTTGTAATTGGTATGGTATATTTCTGTGTAATAACTTTCATACCAGTATTTCACAACACATTTGTAGGAGGCATTGTTGCTCAGAGGAGTTTATAAGTTACAGGTTTAAACAGGTACTCAGGGTCAGTGTGTAGGTTTGTGATGGGTGGTTCTAAGTAAGCAGCTGCAGAAGACCATTTGAGTGTAGACCATTTGGCTTGCTTAGGAAGACAAATACAGAGGTGCTTCCTGCCTTCGATACACATTTTACAGAGGAGGTTGAAGAGGGAGGAAGTGTTTTGCTGGAGTTTGCCACAAGAAAAAGGCCTCACTCTCCCATGTTTTTATTGAAGCGTGCATTTGCGTCTTGGTTTTGAGGAAATGCAGGTCAGAGGAAACTTCTGGACTGAAACTGCTTTCTTAGAAGTTGTCAGAGAGGACAAGGACCCAGGAGTCTGCCTCTTAAGGTGGAATCACAGTTTCAGACATGAATATTTTCAGTTACATCTTTCCAACACATTTTAAAGGAGAAGTAGGAGGCCTCTACGAAGGGTTAGCTCTTCCAAGTCATGCCAAGGAAGGCAGTAACTTTTGAGAGTCCTCATTTTGCTCTTACCATGTCCACAGGTCCCACAGGTTTATGTCCCTCAGCGTGTGTCCCTCTATTTCATAAATAAGAAGCACTTGCAGCCTACCAAGTAAATGAGCTTTGATTTTGTCTGTAAGGTTATAATTAGGTTTGGAAACATTTTGGGGTTCATAACTCCCAGTTCTGTAACGGAAACTTGTCATTTTGACCATATCTTTACTACTATCCAAAGTCTATTTCCAAGGCTAGGTTAGGGGTATAGAGAGGTCTGGCCTTGGAGGCAGCAACCCATAGAGTTCCAGGTTCTTATGATAGTTAACATTTTTGACTGTTTGAAACAAGCCTGAATTTATTTATCAATGTATTTATCTATTTGTTAATTGGGAAGTGCTACAGATAAATATCAGCCTGTAACATTTAACTGCAGCACCAGAGAGTAATGCAGTAAAGCAATGAAATGGAGGCAGTCCAAACACCAAGCTTCTATTTTGACTGAGGACATTTTTCCTTTCCTTCTGAAAACTCCCTTGTCCTCTCCACCCCATGCTTTTCCCAACTGAACCTTCCCCTCCTTGACCCAGGCATTTAAAACCCAGCTTTAATTTTTGACTGCCTCATGGAGATTTTACTACAGGTTCTTTTTTCCTCAGAAATGTCTGTAATAGATAATGTCTATTCACAAGGAAGCGTTGGAAGTATTTTAGTGGAGGTAGAGCCAAGGGATGTGTAGGACACTACATGGCGGTTACGAAAGAGAAACATTTTCAGGGATGCTGAGGCAAGGCTTTTAAAGTATCATGTGGAGGATCTCCCTGCAATTGAATTCCTGATACTCAGCATATACTACTTAGAAGAATGCAGTTGACTCTACTGGGACTTGAGTTATTAGTTTAACTAGTGGTTATGGGCCAGCAAAACCAACCATTAAGCCAGTACCTTCATCACCACGTCTTTTAGAAGTGGTAGTTCCTTTGTCAGTGTTTTTTTACCAACCATTTGAGCAGGGTTGGCCACCCAGAATTGAGCTGGGTGGTTTGCAAGGCATGGGAAGAGGGTGTGAGAAAAAACTGGACTTCTCTTCACTTGCTGACATAAATTGTTCAATTGAAATCCTGGCCCCACATAGAGTAGTAGAAGTGTTGTTACAGGCAGGACTGTGGTTAGGCTTTGCCTATTAGTGGTGCATGGTAGTACAGCAGTTCCTTTTAGGGCTACTGAGCATCCTCAGCTGATTTTATATGTCAGTTCTGTAAGAGGAATCAAGCCTTTTCAGAAGGATACACATTCAGTGAATGGAAGGCTGGTTATACAAGCAGAGAGTAAATCAAGGTAGCTAATTGGCAAGAGAGATGTTCGAATTGTGTCTAACTGAAAAATTGCAATTATTTCTTAACTTTTGTTAAATAGTTACTTTAATATCAGATTTGTAAAAACTCAGGGCTGATCCAGTGCATTTTGCTGTGTGCTTATCCTTTTGTTCACTTACATCTCAGAGGAAAATGGAGCCTTTTTCTTTAATGCTATCCCACATTTATCAATAATTATTGGAAAGGGAAGGAACTGCAGAGTGCCAATACATGCTGATATGAGAGCTAATGTATTGGCCTAATACTTAGTGACTTCTTGTATGTATTTATAGTGATCATTCACTATTTTGGAATTGATGCCTATTTGATATCAGACCTCAGAGCTGGTAAGCCAGGAGACTGGTAGCCACTTATGAAAGAACTTACTAGTTGGTTGCCAGCAATAGTAAACAGGGGAAGGTATTAAAAGAAATGAAGGTAAGTATAGTGTTTTTGTAAAGAGCTCATATTTATGTATCATAATGACCACTTGTTTAAAATAGCCTACTAGGAAACAAGCTGAGGAACAGGAGAAGCCTGTAGGACCACAAAGTGTGTTGCAACTTGAATGCAAAAGTGCTTGCAGGACATTAGGAAGGATTTGATATTGATTCTGCCTTCCCTGTGTAGTGCTCTTAACCTTGCCTCAGCCTCATGAAACACAAATGTTTTATGGGTTATGGAAATTAAATATCCTGTGTTGCCCTCATTCTGCTCATAAATGCTGCAAATGCCTGTATTTCTTGCAACCCTTGTGAACATGGTACACTAAGCTATCTTAATGAGACCAGACAGCACCTCTGTCGGGTTTTTTGCATCTTTGTCACTGAGTTGATTTAGTTTGGCTGCTGTGAACCCCTGAAGTAGATATGCTAAAACCAGTTAAGGCTGCTTTATTTGATAAGTTATTGCTTTACGTTAAAGACTGTTTAAACTAGTTTAAGTGTACCTACCCTAAGAGTTTGCAGGGCTTACTTTTTATTCCTTTAGCTGCACTATGCACTTATGATGAGAAGGAGAAGAAAGATTTTTCCAATATAAACATGCCATAAATCATATTTACATTCCCTCTCACAGCAGAATTTGTACAGATGAATGTGTGCTAGAAGAACAGTGAACTGTTAAAAGCACATTTTTTTTTTTCACACCAAAATGGAAACACATAGCAAATGACACATTGCACATTAATTTGGTCTGGTGACAATAAGCCCTACTATTTTTGTTGACAATATGGCATCTTTTCAACCACATTCTGTTTCTATTACTGTTTATTTATATTCAGGACAGAGGAAAGTGTTTGACCTCCCATTTGGAAGCTGTCTCTTTCACAGCAATGTGTATGATAATGGGTCTTCATTTATTTATGACAACTGCACAGTGTGTACATGCAAGGTAAGTCCACAGTGCTTTGATATTGTGTGCCACTGGTCATCTGGCTTGGCAATAACTTGTAGGGCTGTGGAATTATAAGCCCTAGTACTGTTCTTTGGTGTCTTGTGTGGTCCCTGAGAATCTGATCTGAAGAGCACTTGCAGTTGTGCTAGGAAATTCTAGGAAGCTACTGATGGCCTCAGCTGAGATACGTTGCCTGATGCTGCATGCTCCAAAATGGAGTTGCTTCGGGTTATGTGATCCACTTCGAGTTTTCATTAGAGGAGAAGAGGTGTTTCTAAATGGCAAATTACCATGTCTTTGCTGTAGGACAGTGATTTTTTTTTCTGCTCCTTTAACATGAACTGTGACCACTTGCACTCCTGCATCTAGGTAAAAAGCATGAAAATGTCACCAAATCACTAAGATTTTGCAGGCCAATGGAAGGATAAATTTGGCTTCAGCTTCACAGGCCATTAAAGAGCCCCTTAATCCAGTAAATCACTTTTATTTTCTCCAACCTGACCTGTTCAAAGCACTTAGGCTGTAGTGTGGCGGATGCATGACTGAGTAAGCAGAAATGTTATGGTAAGGACACACAGGCGCACAAACATCGTGGTGATGATTTCGTGATTTCCTTTTTCCTTTTACCTAGGATTCAACAGTGATATGTAAGAAAAGGTGCTTACTTCCTGGTGAATGCCATAAAAACAAAGACCACTGCTGCAAGGAGTGTGTCTCATATCTCTCTCCTGGCGAAGTGGGAGTGTGCAAGTTTGGAAACAAGATCTTTCAGGTAAATTTTCAGGTGTGGCTCAAGAATGGATGCCCTTGTAAGAGCAAAGCTTTGCAGAGCTTTCCATCTGCAAGTTTTTGTCAAAGTTTTTATAAATTCTGGTAATACACAGCAGTTAAAGGTTAGTTTCTCTTTGGTGAGACATGTTGTCTTCCTCTCTGTATGCAGAGATTCAAGTTGCTGCCTCATGACAAGTAATACATTTTTTGTAAGAAACAGCAGTGCTCTGCTTTCCCACTGATGTTCAGGGAGCAGGTACTCCGAGTGGTGTGTAGGCTTTACCTGCTGAGCCGAAGAGTCTCCTCCATAGCTGAGCTAATAGGAGCTTTGCAAAGTTTGTCTTGGCTGAAAGTTATTCATCTTGATTTACTACATTTCAAGTCTCTGCTAAGGACAGCACCCCTGACAGCTTATATTAGGATAGCCATAACTGTTACCTACTGCATTCTTACCCAGTGTTTTCAGAACACTTCTTCTATTGCTGAGACCCTGTTAGGTTTTCCAAGTGATGTGGCTTTTTTTACACTGTGTCAGAAGAAGATTCTGTCGCCTCAGGAGCCATCTGTGAATTATGAGACTCCTGAATCAGATCAAGTGTTAAATCTTTGTGAATACTTGGTTTGCTCAGCCAGAATTACTTCCCAATTATTCCATCTTTTGTGTACCTAGCTAAAGTGTTTATTCTGGAAATTATATGTGAACCTACTGTATGCTGAGACTATACACCATGTGATTGGCTCTTTCACACTGGTGCTATTGTGCTTCAGGAACACATGCCTTCTTCTTAGGCACCCAACTAAAATATCCTGCTTCTTGTGAAGATTTTATTATATTACTGAGTATTATATGGAGTGAGAAAAAATAACGAGACAGTCCACCCATTTCTCGCTTTGTGAGCAAAAAGGTAAATCCAGCATCACTCTGTTGAAGTTAATGGTCTAACACAAGTAGAATGGGCTTAGAGAATGTGTTTTTGCACACTTGTGTAAAACCAGGTGTGATATACTCTGGTACCTCAGTGGATTCTTGGAGGGCAGTCATTAGTGGCCCACAAGAACATATGCTGCATTAGGAACATCAAGCAATGGGAGGTAACGTGGCCTAGAAGCAAAAGACAGGAGAGAGCCAGCTTTGACCTAGGATGCTGTGCTGAGTAAGTTAGGCTCCTTGGTATTTCAAATTTAGTCTGTTTTTCTCTTTGGTCAAAACACCATGTTGAGGTGGGCACATAATTGTTCACAGCTGTCTGGTTGGACTGCCTGTTCCTGTCAGATCTATCTTCACCCTTCCTTCACAGCAGCCATGTAAACAGAAAACAGGCACATTTTGGCTCTAAGTGGGCTAGCACAAGACTGTAAGTGGGTGAGACAGAATGTTTTAGGAACCACACTTGGCAAATGTAACACTGTGTATAAGGAACCAGGGCAGATCCATAAGCAGTCCTTTCCAAATATGTGGGGACAAGATCATGAGGCATGTTTTGCTCTGCACCCATGACTTTGAGAACTGTACATAGACTGTCTTACCTGCTCTGAATGTGAGAAATTCAGCACTGTATCACTTCTAAGCATTCTCAGCTGTTTAGCAGATCAAGTATCTGTGAAAGTGCTGTAAGTAATCTAAATTAAGATTCATTATTCGACCATTCCTGCGCTAAGCCAAAATGATGCTGCATCTGGGAATAAATTCACTCTATACTGACATCTTAATCGAATGCTTTCACATGCAACAACTTAAAGACATCCCTCAACCCAGTGAATCAGGTTTTTCTCATTATGTGAGCTTAAATGGAAATTGGTGGTAGGTGTGATCAGATCTAGGGCACACAGTGGAAAGAAAACATGCAAATAAGCAGGACGCTGATGAAAAAATGCAGATGTGATTTGGTTACCCTTGGAAAAATGGATTTCTGACCTAGAGGTCCAAAGGGAAGAAAACCCTGCTGATTGTGAACTTTGTCTTGAATCTGACTGGTCATGGACAGACACCTCAAAATAATTTAGGCTGAACAATGACACAATGCCAAAAGGAAAAGTCATCCTTTCTTGTGCAATGATGCATTGTTGAAATAGCTTCCTGTTGCCACCCCAGCTGATACTGTATCATGTTCCCTCTTGCAGGATGGAGAGATGTGGTCCTCTGTGAACTGCACCATCTGTGCTTGTGTAAAAGGCAAGACAGTGTGTCGCAAGAAGCAGTGCATTCCAGTCAGCAGCTGTCCTCATGTGAGTTTTTTAAGAGAACAGAACTTTCTTGTCTTTTCTTTCTCCACCATTGTCTTTTTCAGTGTTCCTTGGTAGTGTATGCATGGCAGTGGAGCATGCAGATTGGAAAGAAGGGATCATCTGGCATATTCATTTAGACTGTCTTTCCCCAAGTGTGCTACTGCTACCCTGAATATGGGCTTCCTGTCTCTATCCTTGCTTTGAAGACTCTGCTGCTTTTATCCTCTCTAACTTCCTCTGTCCTGAGTATCTGGACTAGAACATCTCTTTCACATAGCTTCATAGGGTGGTGAGATGACTATGATACTATTTCAAGAGCATGCCTATTGTCAAGGCAGGATTGTTGCTCTTGCATTTCTCAACTCGTATGAGGCTTGATACTTGGTTGAAAATGTAAATTAGGCAGAGCAAAACATATAATTTCAGTTACATGGTGCCGCTTTCTCTTAAGCTTGCAGCCTGAGTGTTTTCTATTTGGAAGTCTGAAGTGAACCCAGAAAGTGGTGTAATTGTAACTTTACTGAGTGGCTTCAAAAATTAGCATTACTTGAAACCTTGAGCTCAGGACAGCCCTTGTTTTTTGGATTTCTGTCACTGACAAATCATTCTGTTTTAATGGCCCAAGCTTTCAGAAGAGGGAGCGCTAAATAGCACCTCGTGTAGGGGCAGATCTTTGAACAGAACTGCAGAACAGAGAGCCAAGTCGTTAGCATTACACCTTCTCAGTGTTTCCTTCTCCATCCTGGAAGCCAGTGGGGAAAATATGAGTCACAGACACCTAGCTATAAAATTTTCAATGACAAACTCTAGTTTGTCAAGTTTTATACGTGTAAACTTTTGAGAGCCAGAAGCAGTGATAGAATAGAGAGCCTGTATCTTGGCTCTCCCTGTTATGCTGTGACAGTGTTTGCATCCTCAGAAGAGGGGACATCCTTTTCCTGTCACTCACTGCAGAGAGCAGTTCTCCTGTTAATGGATGTTATCTGAGATGCTGCGTACATTGTAGGAAGTGTGAACAGATGGAGCTGCTCTTCTGGGAACCTGATGGGGCTCATGGCAATCAGTTTTGCTCCCTTCAGGCCATTCACAGCATAAGCAGGAGGTGAGAGTCTGGTCTCTTCAGGGCTTTTCAAATTCTTTGTTGGCTGAGAACCTGGCACACACTGCATCTCATTTACATTTTGCTTGTGCTGATGAATTTCAAATGTTTAAGCTGCTTCTGAGATCAAATAACTAATATGGCTTAATATAGATCTGAAATGAAGTACACCACTTCAGCAGTATCCAGATACACATCTGAGCATTGATGTGATCAGTTGAAGTGTCTTCTAAAACGGGCATAGTGGTGGGTCATAGTGGTCACAATCCGTAGTCCTGTTGCTGCATAACTAAGATGATCTGCGCTGCTACATGATCTGCTTCAAGGCTAATGTGAAGTCCTAAGCTGCCTTATACCACTAAATTGATTCCTCAGACTCCTGCTCTCAGTTCCTTAGGGCAGAAAAGACCAGCTTTGTCACCCTGCAGCACCATTCCCTCTAGTATCTAACCAGTCAGCCTGCTGCCTGCCTTAAAATGGAGCCTACAACAAGCTGCATGCAAACCCATCCTCCTCCACAGGTACATTACATTTCTGCTCTTCCAAGCTCAATTGGAAGGACAACCAGAAGAAAGAATGTAAATTCTAGAGTGAGATTTATTTTCCTCTTCCAAGTGAGCTCCAAGTAATTTTAAAGCAAATAATGTATGCTAATGCATTTAAATCTTTCACTTTTCATCTCTCCTTCACTCTCTTTGATGAGATACTCTGCTACAAATGTAGAAACATTAATTAAACACATCACATAATTCAAGATAAAGATATATTAGTAATGCTGGAAGTCTGGATATCATGCAGAGTTATGCTGCTGTCTCTGCAAACTTCAGGGGTCTGAACTCCATTTCTTCCCTCTCTTCACATTATTTCTGGCAGTAAGCAGACTCTGCTGACTGCTGAAGACTGCTGTGGAATAAAGGTTTAGACACTGTTTAGTGTCCCTTAGGGTGTCAGGCCACATAAAGTTATCATATTGAAACTGTGTTATGATACACACAACTGAGTGTGAAAGGACTGGAGATTCGCAAGGAACCTATAATATTATTCTTTGACTTAAGAGCTTTACCATACTTCTTAATACTCCTTGCATGGTTTTGTGCAGGGGTTTTTGTGATGAAATCTTTTTATCTATGTAGATTTTGGCCAATTATTCCTCTAAAGAATGGGTTTCAAAGTGGTAATTCTGCAGAAATTTCCAGTAACTTGAAACCATTTGTTTTATTCAATGTGTTTGTGGCAGGCTGACGTATTTTTGAAGACTCTTTCAGCCATTTCTTTCATTTTACTCATACGCTTAGGCACATTTTTCTGTTTCTTTTGTTCTTTTTTGGAGCATTTAATCCTGTATCAGTAATTACAGGAAGGGTCTTCCTCAGCTGCCTGTCATCTGCAGCGGAGGCAATAGATCTAACAAATGGAAACCGTCCTGTCATATTTATAGTAAAACACTAGAACTCCTTGGGTTTCTAGTGAGCCTTCTGGCTTGTGGTTTCTGTTTCTTACTTTCTGACCACTGACTCCATGGAGTCACTCCGTAGATATTCCCTTTGGTGTATCCCTCTGGATATTCCCTCTGGAATATTACTTGGAGTGACAGTCTGCAAGGTGCGGTACACACTGGCTTCCATCCAGGGAAAGCTATTAAGCATGTGTCCGATCCTGCTGAAGTTAGTAGGTCCTCCACATGGGCTTATGCTTAAACACATGCTTAAATACTTTATAGGAAGGGAGTAATCTCAACACTTGGTAAGAGTGTTTCAGAGATCCTTTAGACCTTTTCTTACTTAATTTACTATTTGCTTACCCTAGCCCTGCTCTAGCCTCTTTCTTGCCTTGTGCCAACTCCTTTCCCATTACCCATCCTAATAATTTTCTACCTTACCTCCTCTCCTTACACCTTTGCATTCCCCACTACCTCTGTAAGCCTGTGGTAATGGTGGTCTTGGATGTTGTCTCTTTTCCTACTGCTAGAGGAGAGCCTGGTGAGTTTTGCAGCATCCAGCCTTTTCTGTGCTCCAAGGCTGTGCAAAAGTTAATAGAATTAAATCCATGGCATGTGAAGACATTTGCAGAGTTTGATTCCGCGGGTGAATTTTGAACCCATGAACTCTAAGTGAGTTGCAAATTTATTCAGAACACATTCTCCCATCTCTAGGACAGACTGCATTTAATGTTAGACACATCTGTTATTATTACAAACAAAAAGTTGCTGTTTTTACTCGAGTGCCAAATGAGGCACAAAAAAACAACAGCTGTTGCTATTGCACAACCGAACAGCCCCCTTCCCTCTGCAATTAGTCTTGCCTTAAAAAAATAGAAAATAAAAACCTCAGACATAAAATCAAAAACCTCATTAAAAAAAAGAAGAAAAATCCCAGAAAATAGACAGACTTAAATGTGGTCTGCTTATAAATATTCATAGGGAAAAATGGGATCACATCACTTAGCCCACTCCTAAGGGAACCCTCAATGCTAACGAACTCTTGCAGCACATGTTAGCAATAATGGGTTTCCTTATTCTACAAGACAAAAACAGGATCTCGGGCCAACATGGTGGCTCAAGTAACCAGCCTCAGCGGGCTGCCTTGGAGATTCCAATTTCACTTGAATTCTTGCCACTTCCAGCTCGGCTGATGATTTTCAACTCTTTTATTGAAACAGAGAGGTGAGGCAGTGCAGTGTGTGGCATTCAGCTGCACATCTTCTCTTCGTAAAAATATGTGTTACCAAGTTCCCAGTTTCTGTGCAGTTTTAACTGTTCCTCCTTTAAGGGATTTTGTCCTAGCAGGTGCTTTAAGATGCTTCTCCCAGTTGCAGCCTGCTCCTCAGCTATTCTCTTTGCTCTGGTGGTCACACAAACATAAAGGCATTGCCCACTCTGATCCAGCCATTTTCTCAAGTCCAGATGTTCCTCAAGTCTGTTCATATGCAGTTGCACATTCAAAAGCAAGCTTACACTGAACTTCTATGCCCTGAGGATGATGAGCCCAAGTGTTCTCATCACCAAGCTCTCATTCGTGCCATATAGGTACATCAAGTGCAAGCAGGTTAAATCGTGCTCTGCTCTGGTCTGCAGCAGATACTTGTAGTTCATTTCTTCCCATGCACACTGTCAAAACTTAGCAGTGCTGTAGGCAGAAAGCAAGGCAGACAGCAATAGGGCCTGCTGCCTGTGCCCCCCTCCCTGCTTTCTGCATAGACCTTACTTCTTGTAAGGTCATACTTCTTACTGCCACTTACTTCTTACCTGTTTTCACAAGCTTTTCTGCACTGGTGAGTGGGCAGAATAGCATTGCTCTTGTTGGCCATTCCTTGCTCACCTGCTTGGTGGGGATCAGAAGCAGTGGTGCCACAGAGGGGACTTTCTCTGTCAACAAATACTGCTGGAGCAAAGGCTCAGTGCTGGGGAGCAACACAGTTCCGTATGCCTCTGCCTTCCCTGTATGGGAATGAGGGTGAGCTCCAACATCACCGTAAGTTCTGCTATAACCCACGCCAGTTTTTGCTTGGAAAAACACTTCGTTCAGTCTGAAATTTTCCAGGCTTATCCTCTAGCTTGATGGTTAGCTTTAGGGAATTTCAGTAAAAACAGATAGACCATCTTTTCATTTAATGAAGACTGAAGGAGGGCAAATGTACGTGTGCAGAGGCTGCTTCTAACCAGCCTCGTATAAGACTCAATCATAAATAAAATTGACCTGTCAGACTGGTAAATAAATGCTGAACCTTTTTTTTCCATATTACTGTGACTAAACCAAATTGTTGGCTTTTAGATGGATGTGTGCCCATTTACTTCACTGGGGTGATTAGTCCATGGTTGGTAATATGATTTGGTGAGAGACGCCACAAGATTTAGCCATTAAAGAAATCTGACCAAACTAGACCTCTACCAGTGCCTCCTTCCTTCCTTCCTTCCTTCCTTCCTTCACTTTTGATGGAGAAATGAATGATGTGGGGGGAGTGTGGGAATGGGTGTGGAACAGATTGCCTCTGTGTGGCTACTAAAAGGGTGTGCATAAGAAATACATATACTTTGGGAGGTGGGGGAAAAAGGTAGTGATCTTGTTAACCCAGTGACTAGTCTGCTTTAGATATCTGAATATGTGAGACCAAAATTCTCTCACACTCTCTCTAAAGAGAAAAGTGGTGATAGAGAACCCTTTTAGTATTTCATTTCTTATAAGACTGCCAGGAAACTCTTTGAATAGTTCTGTCTGTTTTTAACACCTGATAGTTGAAGCTGTAACCAGGGCATTGAGTTCAAACACAACTTGAACTATTTTCAAAGGCTTATCCAGCCTTACGACATGACACAGTCATTGCTCCAAAACCTCTTTCATTAAATCAGCCTGTCTTTCTCCCAATTAGGGTAAAATCCTGAACAGGAAAGGATGCTGTCCTATTTGCACTGAAAGTAAGTTCTTTCTTCACATTCTTTGAATTCTTTTTTATTCTTTCAGAGAAAATAAATATAGTAGAAATATGTTTGCTTTTCTGCCTTTGTTTTAGAGGTGGCTAAAAGGCAGGTGATTATTGCTGGCGACAGATTTTGCCTCCTATAAATCTGTAAATTTAAGCCAAAATGCCTGGGTATTTTATTTTATTTTTTTCCAAATGACACCCTTTTGGTCAAATCTGAGGTGCTGCTTTTTTAAGGATATAGTTGGCCTGTGAAATTTGTAGGTAATAAAATAAGCAAATGAATAGAGTTGTAACTTTGAGGACTGGGTACCTTTTATACTTGTATATAACAGCCCAGCTATGTGTATGTATAATCCAACACCTTTGCAGATGATTTGTGAGAGTTAAAGAAAGGTGTGCAGAAATCTGAGACACAGTCTGGGGCAGCAGTGGAAAGTACAATAGAAAGCTAACTTTGTGTTTGTATGATGTTTAGCCTCAACCATGACCTTTTTATCCCTTTTCACTTCAGGAATGATCATCTTATGATATCACTTGTGTTCTCTCTTAGTCAGCAAAGCACTTAGACAAATACTTATCTTTAAGCTTGTTCTCTTTAAGCCAACAGGGAGACCTGTCTTCACTGAAGTTAACAGAATACGATTATGTTTTTCCTTCAGGACATATTTAAGTACTTTTCCAAATGGGGACATACTGCGAAGATGGGGTTTTATGATTTATAGGAAGGCTTCTGAAAGAACAAACAGGTTTTTAAGGAGATTATTTCCTATTCTTTTGGCTAAAATCAGATTGGATTTACTGATCAAGTCAATTCTGGATGCTTTTGAATTGCACAAATTCCACAAATTCCATATGCTATATACCTGTTTTTCCACTCTGCAGCTGAATTATGTTGAAATGTGTAACTTGTGGTAAAATAAACCTAGTTTGCAAGTCTTCAGTATCAAAACAAAATTCAATACAAGCAGCAACCTCAGAAACACTTGAAATAATACTAAGCAGACGGAGAAATGAAAGAGGATTCAACTGACCAGCAGCTGATTTCATGTTGGCTAAGTTTCAGGGTAGAAGAAATTTGGGTAGACCTCTGCTCGAACATGACATGTAATTAATGTCATGAATTTATTGATCTCTGTCTTGCCTCTATTCTTATGTTTCAGCCTCATTTAACCTTTCTCATGTTCTTTTGTAACATGAGAGTGGGAGGAAAGTAATGGGGCCAGCCATTCCCTCGCAACACTGGAGACCCTCTATTGTAAGGGGTTGAAAGGAAGACAGTGCCTTCTTCTCTTTATAATATACGGGAATGGTCATGGCTATAAGACGTGAAATTAAGGGCAGACTGCTGTTGCTTGTCCTCCTGCCATGAAGATCTGTAAGGAGCTTGGCTTCATCTTCCCATTAAAGGTACACTTCTAAGTACTGGCAGACTGTTAGGTCTCACCAGAGCCTTCAGGATAACCAACTGGCTAGACATGAGGCTGGGAGGCTCATTGCACTGTCCCAAGGTGGCATGTTGCACATGAAACAGAGAGGTCCTCTTTTTGGAGAGGTGTCTCACTAGGGACTCATTTAGTATTTGGAGGCGAGTTGATGCTGAGCTGATTCTCAGGTACTGTGATTAAAAAGCCATTCCCAGCTTTTATCAGAAAATGTTATCAAAGAGTTAAATATGCATTGTCATACAGCAGTGGTGGCTACTAGCTATTTTAACATCAATGTTTTAACAGTTGCCATTCACAGGGAAATAATTCCACCTTTGTACAAGAACTGCTGTAAATCTCATCAGAAGACAGGCAGAAGGCATAAGGATTTCAGTGATGATCATGATCTCGGATAATAATTAGAAACTTTGCTAATTCAGCCAGTTTCTGTTAAGATAAGGTATACATGCACAGCCCTTTCCCTCACCCACCCACTCATGTTGATCCTCTCTCCACATATTAACGCACCAAACATTTCTAGCGGTCCAGCAGTTATTAATTTTCCTAAGTAAAAACAACATAGGGAGGTACAAGAACATACTGTACACAGGAGAGCTTTGAGTACAGTTTAAATGCAGCCAATTTCTGTGAAGTGGGTAAAAAACAGTCATGTTGTTAAAACATACACTTTAAACTGAAAAAAAGAACCCTAAAAAATCAAAGGATTATTTTCAAAGCAGGTTGTTGCAGAGAGAAAAAGTACCTCGTCTCCTAAAGGCTGGAGTCTCTTTTGTCTACTGTTGCCCAAGTTAACTATGGTTAGTTTTGGCATGTTGCTGTTTAAGCCTCATGGCTGGCGTACAGTTATCACTAATTAAACACAGTGGTCATACCAGTGGAAAATTCAACAGTTTAGTTTATGCTGCTGTAAAAATGTAATGAAATGTACACTCTTGGGCTTGATTTAGAGAAATCACCACTGACGTCAATTCCATAAATTAGTAATCCTATGTTAGACCGAGGTCATTTTCATATTAAAAAAAGAAAACACTAAACCAGAGTTCAAATAACATGAACAGACTGCTCTCAACTCCAGACAAAGATGGGAATTTGCAGGGGAAGTTGAATCTTCGTTCTTGACAAAGAAGAATTGATAGATCTTGCTGAAATTACAGCATGCAGTACAAAAGCTTCCTCCTGCAACCATATAGATATATTTTACTCATGCTCAATAATCTTAACACTGGCTTACCTAAGACACTGTGAGGCTTTATGGATGAAGTTCTTCCCAAGTGGGCTGCAGTCATCTAAGTCTAGCAGTACACTGGATTTGTAGTAAAGGCCTCTTTTGGGGCAGAAAATGTCATGTGTCACAAATCATTCTGCAGCTCTTTTTCTTGACGAAATGACCAGTGGAGCTAAACCAAACTCAAGGGCATTTGGATCCAGCCTTAGGAGTAAAAGGCTGGTCTTTTCACCTGGTCTTTTTAATGTGTTATTTATAGAAATAAATATTCCTCAAAGGAAAAAAACCGAAACCCAGCCCAACAAAACCAATAGTAAGGTGGGGTTATGCATTTTAGTTACTGTGAGAGCAGGCAGTGGGACTAAAGGACCACATAGGCCATCCTGGTTCTTTTTCTTGTGTTATTTCCTTGCCCTGGAGAGATCCATCAGCAAAAAAACTGCAATTGTTTATTCCTCCTGGAACACTGTTCATGATTTGCCTTTTCAGCCATTTCAGCAGTGATAGTCTACTGTATAAATATGTATTTTGAAAAATTGGAATAGCTATTTTATTTATGAAATAGACCATTAAGACTCCTGTGGAGTTCTTGACACCACACCTTGTAATGTGTATTATATCAAGCTGCACTATGCAACAGTTATGAGGAAAGTACTCTCTGGCTATGCATTTTTTACAGAAAAGCTAATGAAATTCTATTATGCGTGTTCTGTAGCTAGTTTTCAAAAGTTAATAATGTGTTCTGTTTGATTTAGGGCTTAATTCAGCACATGGGCTAATTGCATTCAAAGTTTCTTTTTTTTTTTTTTTTCCTCCCAAAAAGCTGGGATCTTTTTGAGTTATAGATGTGCAACCAGAACACCCTTAACTGGTAAACTTGTATTTTTTCTTCCCTCTCCTTACTTAGAAAGTGTCCAAACCAATTTTAGTTATAATTTAAAGCATATTTTTCTTGGCCACTCTTAACTACCTACAAGCCCAGAAGAGTGTGACCAGACATCTGGACATCTTGGACTTCAATTGACTGCTCTGATCTCCTGAAAAAATAAAACAAGCCATTCCATGAGCACCAGAACCTGGTTTCCTATGGATTTGTGTCCCATTTCCTTTATATCCCAACAAATAATAAACCTAGCTAGAGACAATATATCCTGTGGCTGCTCTGGAGCAACAAGTGTGCTAATTGCCCAGCCAATATGCTTATGCTCTCCGGCTGGTCAGGATGTGTGTGCTGACTGTCTGTCTGGCCTGCACCACGCAGTATATATATCTCCTCTTTCTAGAAAGGCTAAATACAATCGGGGGGAGGGAGAGCATTGGGTGAAAGGCATAAAGGTGCCTTTTGGCAGTCACTTCTTTCAATAAGTGGTTCTTATCTTTACTCAGCATCCTAAATATTAGAAATGAGTTGTCTTTCAGGCTTTTATCCTCTGTGTTGGCCAAAAGAGGTTGTGATTTCATGAAGTTTTTTGGGAAATACTAAAAAGTTCTTTGCCTTGCTATGGGTTTTTTTCAGCTTCCTTTTTTTGTACAGATAAATATGCTTTCCAAACCGGTCTCCTTTGCCCACAGTTACCTTCCCTGTTACCTTTTCTAATGAAAGTTACTATTTCATTTGAATTGGGTGCATGATTTGTAATGCAAGGAAAGCATGCCAAGAGTTCTACAGTATTCAGTTTAGTGCCTAAATACTATTATTATTAGTTTGTGAGTAAGCTGTAAAGCCTTAGGGTGGGAGCTGAGCAAACTTCATGAATCACAGATGTAGTTTACAATTGTCAAATGTAAAAGTGTGAAGTCCATATTTAGTTGCTTAAAAAACAAATGTGAAAACTGCTGAGCTCTCAAAAGTGTTTATGAAAGCCAGGAGTTTGGAATACTGATTTGGGAGCCTAAATGCAGAATTTCCAAAAGAAGTTTAGAGACATTTGCAGCCAGCTCCCAATAATGTTTAATCAGAGCTTAGTGATTAAGGTGGTTTGAAAATCACAGCCTTCTGAACATAGCTCTGGGGCCGTCCTTTGAAAAATCTCTGTTATTCAGGGGCAGAGCAGGAAAGCATATATTTGCCTTCATGTGCATGTGTAGGTGAGCAAATGAAGTCATGAAAGCGCACGAATGCCAGGATCGAAACAAGAAAGAGGCAATGGTTCTTCATGCATTTTGCCCAAGGATGTTATGGCTGCTAAAAAGTTTGAGGCTCAAGGGGAGGCTCAATAAGTTCAAAGAAAAGAAGTCTATCAGAGGTTACTAAATAAAGAGAAGCCATGTCTAGCTCAGGAAGTCCCTAAGCTGAACGTAGGTAGAGGCTGCAGAGTCCTACGGGGAAGTATCATATGTAATTGCCCTTTTCTAACTCTGCCCTAGACAGATGATAGATACAAGGAGTATCCACAATAAGCTGGGAACAATTTACTGTAGGGAAGAAAGGGAAGGATCTTCACTCATGACTCTGTGCCTTGTTAGCACAAGCTACTAAAATTCATACTCCAGGTTCAGGGAATGTACCGTTGGTGATAAAGCAATATCTCTCCATCTATTATGTCCCAACAGAGCAGCAAGTCACACATGCTCCTAACTAGAGATGGGTGCTTACAATAGATTCCAGAACCAGTCAAGCAGAAAGACTGGTTTGTTTCAGAAGGGGAAAAACAAAATAAAGAAAAAAAAAAAAAAATAAAGCAAACCATAAAACACGATGTGATTGAAAATCTCCCAAAAGGAAATAAACAGCAATCTAAAACCTAAAAATTGCAGGAACTCCTTTCATGTTGCTTGTCTTGTTACACCCAGTATTTAAGGTTTATTTCTAGGCCAACCAGTTCTTCTTCCTGGCAGCGCCTGAGTTATCACACATGCTCTCGCAGTGTGGATTTTTTGTTTTCATTTTAAATTCACAATTTTAGCAAACCTGTCAAGAATGTTTTACACAGTGATATCAGAGATTCAATTATTCAGGCTGGTTTTAGGTAGATTTTCCCTCCTCCATTTCCTTGGTTATTAAAGAAAACAGTGAAATTTGGATCAGACATTCAGCTCTCTGGTCCAAAATACATTCTTTTTTATTTTAACTGCACTGCATCAAGTTGACATGTGACGTGACACGATGTAACATAACATAAACCAACATTACTCTGCATAACACATTAGAAATTAAAACCAAATATTTCCTTTGGATCCCATTGGTACTATCAGTTTTACTTGCACATCTCTAAATTATGTTTGCTCCTCTTATGTCTTGCCTTTTAGCCACTTGCTTAGGTGAAGAAGCAGCCTGCCCCTCCTGATAAGTTAGTTAATAACATGTGTAACATGTTCTTGGCCTGTAGAAGTGCAGACAAAAAACAGTTTTCTCCTCTGAAATCTTCAGTGATCTTAGGGCTGGGTTGTTTTGTTGGTAAGTTGTCATGTCTAAAGAAAAACTAAAGCCTGAAAAAAATGAAATAAAATCTGAGCAGGTAATAAAATGTATCTTCATATTCATTGTACAGATAATTACTTGACATAAGGAAATTAGAAGCAAGTTAGTATGGTTAAGTAACTGTGAAGTCAGATGTTCTCCTTATAAGATCTATGGATTCTTTTTCCCATAAGTAAAAAGGATCAGTTAATCTTTTTATGGACTTTGGGAAACAGTTCTTTATAGTCTCACTGGTATCAGTGAGGAAAATGAGACTCATTTACTCATGGTTTAAAAGCGCACTAGTATCTAAGAGCCTTGGTTTTCAGGCTCTGCTTGAAGTCCATTGAGCCTGATTTCCAGAGGTCTTGGTGAGATGTGGTTCATTTTGACTTCTAATGGAGCTGTCAACATTATGTCCTTGAGAAATTGAAACTTTTGGTCCCTAGTTTGCAGACATAGCAGAGAAGCATAATAATAATGCCAAGAATAGTTACTGGCTTAGCTAAGGAAACATGCATGTGAAGTACAAATTTCCCAGGCATCAGCTCTGTGATGATGGACTGAGGAACACTGAGGTGAGACTTTAGAAAGACCTAACTTGCAGTCAGGACAGCCGAGCACTGCAGCTGGTTTCTGGAGGAGGCTGTGGAGTTGCTGTTACTACTGCTCTTTAAGAGCAGGTTGAATAAACGTGTGCTGGGAATAGATAGGTACAGGTGAGTCTGCATTGCAGCTGGAGAAGGGAAAGGTATTTTCTCCAGTGGTCCTCTTCAGCCCTGTTTCCTGTGTCTTCATGTAGGTATCCTTGGATGCTCTTTAACTGTAGCTAGAAAAACGTGCCAGAAACATTATAGCTTCTTTAGCATAGCACTCTGCCTAGGCTGAAAAACCATGATGAGAAAGGTGTATTGCATAGTCACAGTTGCATTGCATTCCACTGAAGGAATTCCCTGCCTCTTCTCCATATCATCCATGTCTCCTTTTCTGTAGATTTGAATCTGCTATTAATGGGATTTATTTTTTTTTTTCAGCGAACAAATTGTATTTTTTTGATAGATGCTATTCACAATATTGAGTCCAATTTTGTTACTGCACAAGTTCGGAGGACTAAAGCAGGCATCATCTTTCAAAAGCAGCCTCAGCCCATGGGTGTCCAGCTGGCAATATCAGTGTGCATTTCTCTGCCTTTTGAGACTCCTTCTTCCAGGAACAGCAGCAAGGAGATGTGGTTAGGACGTATTGTTATGCCAGAAGTCTGCAATGCAAATAAATTTACTGCTCTCTTTGATTGTGAGGCAGTTCAATCAATTGTTGGGTAACTGCAGGATAACTCAGCATTGTTGACATAAGTGTGGAAATGTTCTGCTTCTAAGCTGTGGCTTCTCCAACCAGTGTATGGCTGCAAACATCAATAAGAAATCTCCTTCTTTGCATGATGCAAATGATTGGTAGACATACCAGCCCCTAGATAGGCACTGCATCGTGTTAGTCACGTACTATGGACTTTTAGTTGCTCGTGTGGTGACAATAACTATAAACAACACTTCTGATAGCAGAATAAAGTTGCTGTTTCTACAGATAATGTGGAGAAAATACTTAAATGAACAATGCATTTTATAAATGTGCAGTTTTTATCAGTGTGCGTATGTAAAGTATGGACAGTACCAGGTCCTGGTGAAGTGGTCTGCTGGCTTTTAATTTCACAGGATCATCCCTGCCTCACTGGGACATTAGAATTAGCCTCAGAAATACACGTGATGTTTTGAATTCTGCTTCTATTAGTGGATTGGGCTTTGCTCCCACAATGCAACTTATGGGTGGGAGCTCATCCCAGGGGAATTTAACTGTCTGAAAGGAATGACTGTAGTCTTGGACACTTGTTTGCGCTTTCAGAGCTGGCTGCAAAGAGAGGCTCCTCCAGAGAGTAATTCCCCATATATTAAAAGAGATGTCTAAAGCTGGTGAGATGAAAGAGTTTTTAGACATGTGTTTTCCTCTCTCAGTGGGAGGGAATCACTTAGGCTAGACATTTCATGTCTGGAAAGCTGAAGGTTAGGTGGAAAGGCTCCCATCACACATCTCCAGAGATGTATGGTCTCTACAAACCAGGGCTCTGCCTGGTCTGACATTATGAGTGTGGCTTGTATTTTCCAGAAATGAAATGAAGTAAAATATTTCACAGGCTTTGTGATATCCTAAACTGCTCAGGTGATACATGATGTTCAAGGGGCAAATATATAGGTTGGAGGATATGTCTTTGGCTCCTAGCTATAGGTTAGCCTTCCTATGCTGCCCCAGGAATCAATTGGCCTTTGGTTCCCACCCACTTTGCGAAAGACATCTACTAAAGCCATGAAGCCTCTCTTTTTCAAATGTATTTATTCCTAGTGGGCATCAGCCCAATGTGCCCTGTAGGACAGATAGATTAGGTGAGAGCAACATCCTCTAAGCTCTTATGAACTGTTTTTCTCAGACTTGGATTGATCCTGATACAGCGCTTTTGTTTCTCACTCACCTGCAGAGCCTGGCGTTTGCACTGTATTTGGAGACCCTCACTACAACACTTTTGATGGACGGACATTTAACTTTCAGGGAACATGTCAGTACGTTTTGACGAAAGACTGCTCCTCCTCTGCCTCGCCCTTTCAGGTGCTGGTAAAAAACGATGCCCGTCGGACCCGTTCTTTCTCCTGGACAAAGTCAGTGGACCTTGTGTTGGGCAGAAGCACTATCAGCCTCCAGCAACACCTCACAGTGAAGTGGAATGGCACCCGTATCTCCCTACCTTGCGAGACACCACAATTTCAGATCGATTTGGATGGTTATTTATTGAAAGTGACAACCAAAGCAGGTAGGGCAAGTGTGTGTGTGTGTGTGTTCTCCCTGAAGAACTTCTCAAGTGCAACGTGAACAGCAGTCATTAAAAAAGCATGTTACCAAAGCCACTCTATCACTTCTCCTTCTCAAATGGGCATGGGAGAGAAAATACAGCAAAAGGCTTGTGAGTCGAGATAAAGACAGGGAGAGATCATTCACCTTCTTGCATAGTGTTTGTGTTGGATGGGACCTTCCAAGGTCATCTAGTTCAACTCCCTTTCAATGAGTAGGGATAAGTTATGTTATCACTGGGATGCTGCCACCATTGCTGATGGGCTCAGCTTTGGCCAGAGGTGGGTCTGTCTTGGAGCCGGCTGGCATAAGCTCTATCAATATGTAGAGGAAGCTTCTAGCAGCTTCTCACAGAAGCCATCCCTATAGCCCCCTCTGCTACCAAAAGCTTGCCATGCAAACCCAATACACAGGGTCATTAGTTGATACTTAAAAGTAAGAGCAGAGAGGAGATCAGTTCCTGAATATATTGTTCATGGTTTTATCCAGTTGCAGCAAAATAGCTTACAGTCTAAGTCAGCAATTACATAAAATCATAGTTACTAATGGCTAGAATGAGTTTAAATTGTCAAATTATGGGAATATTTCACTGTGGCTACCCAGCAAAATGGAGGCCCTGTTTGGAAAACCATGGCTTAATTTGTTGCTCAGTGCCATTGTGTTGGGCTTGCTTTGTGCTCAATTAAGAGTTTGTTTGCAAGGAATAGAGTCCACAGCGCCAGAAGCAAAAGGAAATCAGAATCTTCAGAGAATCTGGTACCCTATTTATGGAAACAGGGAAGGGAGATGCAGACTCTCAGGTCTTTTGAGTCCTAGAAAATGCATCAACTGTCAAAAAGCTGAACCAAAGAACTGACATTTGTTTTGATAAAACTGATCTGAAATTATAGTATCCTTGCATAGATAAATCCTGACGGGAAGTTTAAAACTTTCTCATTAGCATGTGTTAGGTACTACTGTAGTCCTGAGAGATTTCACTCACACAGTGAAGTACTGTTTCAGTGAGAATACCATTTACTGTTAATTCAATTAAATGCCATGTGAAAGCAGTGAAACCAATCTTTCTTATGGAGTGATATGGTCACAGGCGTGACGCATAGTCATACTCATTATCTAGAATCACTTTTTTTGCAAAGGGGGACACTAAGCACCCACTGTTGAACTGAGAATTTAGACACCTGTTTATATAGCCCCTGGAAATGTAAGTCTGCATAATGTGGATCCCAGTTCTGGGCTCATTCCTCAAAGTGGCAATGCAGATTTTTGTGGCTGTCTGTAAAATGCACACAAGTTGACCATTATTCACAACTTCTAATTAAAAGCATCTTGAGGGTTTCTCTTTGCAGCCAGCTGAACGCTATGAATTCTGGCTATGTGGAATTCATTAGCCAACCACAGGCCAAGGCAAGGTTTTCCACTGAAGATGAATGGCAGCTAACCCTGCTGCTATTCCATTTGTCTCTGGTGCAAGCCTAATAAATGACTGTACACCACCTTGTCCATGTGTTGGCAGAGGGAGTGCAAATATGGCATATGACAACACACCAAACAGTGTGCAGTCAATGCAGATTATAGCCTAAATAATTCCTCCCATTGATGTAGCAGGATCAGGTTTCTCTTGCTGAATGCAGCACAATGGGCCAATTCCTCTTTTCCTTAGCACGTAAGGCCTGGAAAGCAGTAGAACAGCATGGCTCCATTCTGCTGGGAGACGGCAAGCAGCAGATAGGAGGATGTTGGGGCTGTTCAGCCTGGAGAAGAGAAGGCTGTGTGGAGACCTCATATCAGACTTCCAGTATCTGAATGGGGCCTATAGGGATGCTGGGGAGGGACTCTTCGTTAGGGATTGTAGTAGGAGGACAAGGGGTAATGGGTTCAAACTTAAACAGGGGAAGTTTAGATTGGATATGAGGAAGAAATATTTACTGTAAGGGTGGTGAGGCACTGGAATGGGTTGCCCAGGGAAGTTGTGAATTCTCCATCGCTGGCAGTGTTCAAGGTCAGGTTGGACAGAGCCTTGGATGACATGGTTTAGTGTGAGGTGTTCCTGCCCATGGCAGGGGGGTTGGAACTGGATGACCTTAAGGTCCTTTCCAACCCTAACTATTCTATGATTCTAATACGCTGCGCAGAACTGGTTTAAGGACAAACTTTTTGTTCCACAGGAAATTACGCATGCTGGAGGGGGAAAAAATGGAGAATTTTCTGTTTCAGAATGAAATGTGGATTTTAAGACAATAGGTATGCTTTCCCATGGTAGAGTGAAAAAAGGGAGGAGGGGAGCAGAAGTAATGAAAAATAAACAAAACCATTGCACTACAAGCAAAATTCAAAGTAAAATTGAGCTGGGAAGTGCAGGATCTGGTGCTTGCAGCTCAGCCAGCATTCCCACGGATTTTGGTTTCCCTTTTGGAGAACTGGGATCTGAATCCTGGATAAAATAGGGGAGCCCAGAGTTTCAGGAAGCCTTGTGGTCCCTGGCTGCAGGGTGATCTGCATGCAGGGCTGTCCTGGAGTTGCATACCCTCAGAGTCCAGGTTTCCAGGCAGCCCACCAGGCGAGCTGGCAGGAAACCAGCTTGGAGCCTTGCCTGTGCTGTGTTGGAAGTTCATTGAATCTGATATGTCTCCCTGAAGCATTTCAGTTCTGATGAATTGGCATTTTCCAGTGAAAACCTGTTTTGTTGCTGAATTCCTCACCAGCTGTAGCCCTGGATGCCATGCAGCAGTGATTCTGGCACCCTGCTCTTGCAGGTACTTTGTCATGGGTATGGTTGAATGGTGGTGTGTCTTGTGTAAAATCTGTGTGCTAAAATCCTGAGAGAGCAGAAGGTCAGAGGGCTGGTGTCACTTATCTGTCTTTCTAGTGCAGGAGCACTTTTTGTTGTTTCTGTGTTGATCTTTTGCACAAAGCTTCTTTGCTGAGGTTTTCTGTACCACTTTGGCACTAAATCCTTAGGGACGAATGGTCTGCCAGTTCTTGAGGATGCCTTTACCATGAAAAATCAGGCAGAACAATTGATGGGAGTTCCCAGCATGGGGAGCTCAGTGTGTGATGTGCATAAATCCAGGCGGCTTTGTTTTTAAATGCAGTAGAGCACGTAGTGTGCCAAGTTAAGAAATCAAGTAACAAGTTGGTTAAGCATCCGTCAAAGGGGAAAATTGGAAAACCTTAAAAAGTAACTCAGAGTTTATCCCTTTTCTGCACATCCCCAGATGGGACAGATGCTGCATCCTTTGGCTTCATGTCTCTTGGATACTGATTCTTGTCCAAGTGAATGGGAAACTCATCCATTTTGGGGCAGGGGGAAGGAAAGGAGTTATAAGCACGAATAAACTCTTCCAAACAATTTCTTTCTGCCAAGGAGACCATTTCAAACACTGCTCTATAGCACAGTCCTGTCTGTCACAGCTCTTGTTGGTTTACAGAAACCAACTGAACTTTCTGCTTGTGACCAAACAAAAAGGCGCACTCTGCACAGTGCCATCAGGGTCCATCAAAATTATCATGTGTGTAGGAGTAAATACCCTTCCTTGTTACCCCAAAAGAGAATAAGCTTCACTATGAACAGAAGCCTTCAGGCTGTTGATCAAAGCCAGAAATCACCCTGCAATCTAAGTAATTACAGTAGAATATATAATACTCAGCTAAAGGAAAGGGCATCCTTTTGTCATAGTTCAACTATGAATCTCTTACATCAAATTCCGTAATCAAAGCAGGATTCTCTAATCTAAAAATGTTCATTTTTTGTGTGCTGAGATGAAACGTGATGAATTTCTTTTATTCTTATCTGCATACTGATTGCTGACAGAGCAACATGTAACAAGTAGATTAACAACTCTCACAGAGTACACATGGATCTTCAGGTTTAGGGTTAACCTTTCATAATGAAGGTGATGGGTTTCACTGAAAATAATTCTTGGCTTGAGAAAAAAGAGAAATCGTAAAAGGAAATTTGAGATATAATCATTATCTGGTCTTAAAGTCAGCAGCTTCCAAGGGAGCCCACTTGGGGAAGAAGTTGAATGCTGCATTAAGAACTGGAGTTATTTTCTGAAAAAAACTGAGAATTTGGATCTTGATGCTTCAAGCTTTGTGGAAGTTTATATGATTCTCAACTCTGAAGAAATCTTAGTTTATAAGTTAATGGAAGCTTTTTATAAATGTCAGCACAACCAGTATTAATTTGGTGTCTGCAAATCAAGCTGTGATTTGTTTTGTTCAGCTTTGTCAGAAGCAAAGACAGCTGGAATTTGAATTTGTCCAGCAATGGTAATGTATGAAGCAGCTTAAAAGGCAGCTTTCCTCCTTGCCACTGTGCTGGCCTTGTTAACAACTGTAGTCTTGCACAATTTCTCAGTTGGCTGAGTGTGAAGTGCCTTTGGAAGAGGACAGTGGCTCTAATGGTTGGACTTGATGATCTTAAAGGTCTTTTTAAACCTAAACGAGTCTATCAAAGCTTGGTTTATTAGATAAATTAAAACTGCTTTCAGTAATAGTCAGCTCAGGACATATTTATCCTATGGTTGCTAACCTATAGTGATAAGAAAATAGGATGCAATAGACTATAGTGGTAGGTAGTACAGAATTATCTGCACATCCTTGCTGGGTACATTGTTCCCCAAACCTTTGGTGACATGGTGTAAACCATACAAGCACCAAGACCAATGGCCAAGAACCTCTTCTATAGCCATAATTGCCATTTGAGCCTCACCCTGTTACTCTGCAGCGTGGATAGGAATTGTCATGGGAGACAATGGGATGTGCTGCCAAAGGAAGGGTTCCAGCTTTGAACTGAGTCACTGGTATCATAATTACTTACATGAGGATAGGATAGGATCTGGATCACATAGCGGCAAGCACTGATTTACAAGAGGAAAGGGTGGTGCTAAGCCAGCCCACACAGTAAATGTAGAAAGCTGGAACAAAGCCCTGGTCCTAAACCACAGAGTGATGCTGTTTGGTATTATTGGCCAGGCAGGGAGAAGAGGGTAAAATCTGTATTATCCTCTTTAAAAGCAGATTCTTGTGTTTATCCTTAGCTAACCACTGCGCACAGGTACTTTGTGGGAATAAATTAACAGCAAAATGATTTCTTATCTTCAGGTGCAGCATTACTGCAGAGATGTGAAATAGCATTCATCAGACATTGGAAATAATGAAAAGAAAATCTGGTAGAAGTTAAGCAGCAGTGATTCTTGGTGGTGTTTTTGTTCCATATGATACTAAAATTGCTTTCCCTTACGAGATATATATTTACTCCTCAAAGGATGAAATTCATTGAGTTGACAGTCACCCAGGTAAATACTAGAAGTTTAGCTTCCACCTGATATCTGGGCTTGCTATTGCTGGAAACAGAGAGACATTCAGAAGGTAGTTTATTCCCTCTGTATTAGACACCCATGTTTTGACCCTGAACTGCCTTTTTCTCCCCTTATCAAAGAGAGTGTTCAGACAGCTGGCTTGAGCTAGACACCTAGCTTTTAGGTGGGTACAGACAGATAAAATGTATTTCACCTGCAGAAGCCATTTTTGAGGTACTGGAAGTGCAAAAGCCTACTGTAAAGCAGACTGTAGAAGAGCGTTTACATCTCACCCACTAGGTGAAGGTTAGAGATTTACCATCATTCCTTAGTGTTGCTGACTTAGGAAGACAGCTTCAAAAGGTTGGTAGTTAACACCTTTTGAATAAACAGTTTGAACTGAGTTCAGAATGCCTTCTTACTACAGTTTTTCCCTGTGACATGTCGCTGTGGTCCACTTTTTAACTCTCTTCACCCCCACAAAATAAGGTGCTTGTATTGGAACAGTTATATTCCAACTCCAATCATTCTATGATTTTGTGATTCTGTATTCAGTCAAATGAGCAATCAGTGTCAGCTTTGCAGGCCAGAAAAGAGTGTTTTCCATAAGCTGGTTACTGGTGGAATCTCATGGGACATGGACACCTTTGTATGTCCATGTCCTGTGCAGTGGGTGTCAATGGCTGAAATTCTGGGCCTCCTGCAAAGTCAAGTAGAAATTTGTCGTATTTGCAAAAGCCCTCTTTCCATGTTGAGAGGAGTTCTGCCTTGGCTCCACATTTCTTAGGATAACCTCACTCATCAGCAAGGAGGAACAAAAATAAACAGAGACAGGCATGAGCATATTGTAATTGAATGTGATTTAAGAAACACTACAGTTGCCAGAGGCACTTACTGGGAGGTATATAGGAACCTAACAGCATTATCAGAATGAAGCCAATGGCTCCCAGGAACACTCTTTCACAAACAAAAGGCACTGTTTGTTATCCTCAATTGCTTCTTCTTATTTTCTTTTTTTTGTGTGTATGTGTGCGTGTTTTTTTGTCACATCTCTTTATTAGGCTTGGAAATCTCATGGGATGGAGACAGCTTTGTGGAAGTCATGGCTGCACCTCATCTGAAGGGCAAACTCTGTGGTCTGTGTGGCAACTACAACGGGCACAAGCGAGATGACCTGATCGGGGGGGATGGGAACTTTAAGTTCGATGTGGATGACTTTGCCGAGTCCTGGCGTGTGGAGTCCAATGAGTTCTGCAGCCGCCCGCAGAGAAAACCTCTGCCTGAGCTCTGTCATGGGACGGTCAGGGTGAAACTCCGAGCCCATCGGGAATGCCAGAAACTCAAAGCGTGGGAGTTCCAGAGCTGTCATTCAACAGTGGATTATACCACTTTTTACCGGTAAGTGTGGCTTACTGTGGAAGGAGATGGTAAGTTACTGTGGGAGGAGCAAAACCACACAGCTGCCCTCCTTTCAGTAGTGTTTGAGCATGTGATTTGAGCTGCTTTTGCTGTGAATTAATATACAGGCCTAGAGTTACATTTTGATGAGCTTTCTGAGTCAGGAATCAGGAGAAGATGACCCTGAGCTAATAATGACCTGAGCAGTCAGTAGTGGGAAGGGCAGGCAGGCTTCTGATCACCTAGAGAAGAGGTACTTTTGGAGACGGAGGAGAGAAGAGGAAAAGACTTCAAGTCATTTCAAAGTCAGCTTTGAAGTTGAGGCTGACGTTAATTGCTATTGCTTGTGGTCCAGAGAAGTGTGTCTTCCCATAAGCATTTTGAAAATGACTTCATTAAAGCAGGGATATGCAATGTTACTAGTGCCTGTTGGATGGTGTGGTTTGTGAGCTGGGAATTTGCAAGGAGAGAGTTAACAGAAAGTTCAGTGCATGCCCATCCTGCCCTGAGAGCAAAGGAAGACAGACGAGGATCTAGAAGCCTTGTCTGAGTGAATTATTTAAGGTTTTTATTTTTTACATGCTTCCAGTCTAAACCACAGAGACATCATTTCTGTTCTTTAATTGGCATGAGTTTATTTACCCCTCACTCAGTAAATAAAATTGGCTTTTCTTCTGATTGCCTGACATAAAAAGATAAAAGTAAAGCCAAGTCACAGTTGTGTGGTGGCGGATGGAGCTGCCTGATCTCTGCACTCCCAGCTTTCCCCACTTGTGCACATCTGTTGAACTGTTGAGCTTATTAGGAAAAGCTTTCTAAAATGACTCCATTTCCCTTATGAATTGCCTTTCCTCTTCTTTTATAATGAGACAGAAAGACTTTTATCTAGCCCAGCAGAATATGTCTGGGACTTGGAAATGCTAGAAGACACACAGCTTGGCTTGTAGTCTGTGTGCTTCTGCATTTAGTTTGCTAAAGTGTATCCCTATGCTAGCAGCCTAGCAAATAGTGAGGATTATGTTGTGTGCAGGTTATAATACTTCATCTTTTCCAATGGCTGGAGGCACAGCAGAGAGCACTAGAGATGCTAACACACACACAGAAGGTCTGTTGAATACATTTCAGCAACATTCCCATCTCACTTCCATCGTCCTCTAAAGGTAAGTGATGACAATGCAAATGGAAAACAGGCACAGAGAGATTTGTTTCATTTTGCAGTGGATTTTTTGTCCCTTTTTAAAAGTAGCTAGTGATTAATTTAGTGCAATACACTTCCTGACATCACAGTGGAAAATGATTTATATTTTGGCTACAGCAGCCAAAAAAAAATCTCTACATGCTTGCATGGAGCATTTCTGTTCCTTAAGAATAATGTCTTCTATTTGTCCTGGAAAGACAATGAAATCAAGCAAATATTTAATTTGATTGTATCCTTTTGTGGAAAAGTCCATTTTTCCCTAAGGAAACTTTATGTTAAAATGACCATCATATTCTGTCAGAAGTAGCTGTTAGCTTCCTTCATGTAGATGTTGCTAGCTGTTAGGCTAGATTTCAATACAGGAATCGAAGATAAAATAGAAATTAAAATTAAATAATGATATTTAGTAAGATGGTACTTCTTGTTAGAAACTGACAAAGTTAGAGCAAGCAATTTACCCAATGACCATGGCCATTTCTCATTGTAGGAAATTCCCGAAAGGGGGGTCATGATTATGGGACAAACACTCAAAGAGTTCTGGGAAACTTTCTAACATAAATCTTTGCCTATGTAAACACACATGCATTTGTGTATATGAGTATAAACGTGTGCTTAAGAGATTTGCATTTTTTGTGTATTATTTTCAAAGAACTCATTGCTGGTGATGTAGTTTTGCTGAAAATTTAGATGTCCAGTAAAAGAAATTTAAACTGACATTTACAGCTTTTTACTGGGGCCTTTCAAAAAAGCATCTTTAGAGAATGGTTTCTAATTTCAGGCCTGGTGTAACTAATAGTTTTCCAATTCTGCTTTACTAACTATGGGCAAGCTTCTAGCAGTAACAGAAGTGATGAGGCAGAAAGGTAAGGTCAGGTTCTTTCATTTTATTATCTATCTCATCTTTGATTGAATTGCTTCAAATGGAAATACTGCATTTGAAATAACTGCATTCTCAGGAGTTAACCTTCTTTGGTCATTCTTGCCTGTATTATCAACGTTGCCTCCTTTTCATTATGCCACTCTGGTAGTGATCGGCTGTTAATAAGAATTATCAGAAATAGAAATAAACTCATCAGGAACTTTACAAATCAAATTTTTCTCCAAATACCAGTGAAAAAAGGCAGTGACCAATGCATTGCAAACATTTGTCTGACTCTATGTTACTCAGATTTTTGTGAAGAGGTCTCAGATTCATTTTAAGTCTCCTTTTTACAGCTGCAGTTTCTCTTTTTTGTTACCCATCCAAAAAACATGTAGAGCAAGATTGTCATGATTGTTAGGTGAAAAGGATATGGTTAATGTTTTAAAAGGTCTAGCTGCATGTTTGTGAGGTTAAAAACAGTTAACTCCTGAGCTTGACCTTGGTAGAACTGTGACGCCTTAGGAGAAATGGCTGTGCACCTTGCCCTTAACCCTTTTTTTTGACCTTGTGACTTGGGTGACGTGTTTCTCTGCAAAGCACATGGTAAAAGAAAGCACTGAGTAAGTATTTTGGAATAGTCCTGACTGCAAACTAACAATTTTAGTATCTCTATATACTATTCTTTTTATTCTTTGTTTTGTAACTAGACACGGTTTACAGGCTTTTAATTGTGGTTTGGTTTATTTAGTTTTGAGTTGGTATTCTTGGTTGTCTTTAATGCATTGCTAGTTGTTCAGTGCTCATGAATAACATGCTAAAAATAACCCTTAGGGTTCAACTTTATAGAGGCAAGTTCATTAAGCAGGGAAACAGTTCTGAATTTCCAGGCTATTTCGGTAGAGTTTGGGTGAAGAAGAGACTAGCAGTGACACTCGTCACCACTGCCACTTGTCTATTTAGAGATTTTAAGATGGCTAAACATCCTTGCCAAAGAAAGTTACCAAGTTTATTGAGTTCCAGGCTTTTAGAGGGGATACTCTGGTCACTTCTGCAATAAAGCTTGCACTCAGACTCTTGAAGCTGCTGTTGAGTATAAGCAATACTAAAAATACTTGGTAACGTGAATCTCTCATGCTTTCTGTTACCAGAAAAAGCTCTGTCACATTATTAAGAACTATTACGGTACTATTTTAGCTCTTGGATGAGGATTTGGGGATCTTAGAGTACCTGAGAAGGGAGAAGACAACTTTCTGTGCTCACCAAGCCCTACCCCATGGCTGACCTCACTGTGTACCTTTGGAGCAGGAGCCTGGAGGAGTCTCCAGCCCCAGTTAGGTCAGGGAGCAACGTGGTGTGTGGGACAGGTCTCTAGTTTGCCCCCGTCCATGCCCGATGCCTCTCAGGAGCCTCCTTGGAAGGCAAGAGGCAGCCACAAACAGGGGTGCAGGGGCTGACAGCAGTGCTGAAGGTGGGCTGAAGGAGGCACCATAAAGAAAAGCACAGGACTAACTAACACTTTTAGAGTCTGCCTTCATTAGCATCTGTGGCTTGCTGGTCGGGTGTTTTTCTCTTTTTAATAGTTTGGTATCACCAGCAGCTTTGGCATGTGACATCAGCATAGTATCAGTATATCATCCACCTCTAATACACTTACACAGTAGCTGGGTTTATAAATGAGTAGTTAGACGTTGCTCAAGTCTAACTTCAGTTTAACTCTCACTGCTGCTATGGCTCTAGAAAAATATTCAATGTCTTGCTTTTGCCATGCAGTAGACTTCCTTATTTGAGATTGGATAATCTGTGCTCCTAACTCTTGAGACAGGTCTTTTTATTATTACTCTTCCTATTACTATATTTTTGTTAATGCTGCTACTATTGCCACGTTTTTAACAGCAACAGCATACACTTAAGTTGCATACGTATATACGTACCTATTACAACATACATACACAAGTCACTCTTTTTTAATTGTCCTAAGAGGTATGTTTTCTCTCAAACGCTTGAATTTGGTCATATTTGGCATTTTATAGCAAGCAGTAATTAACATATTAATAGCCTCATTGTTTGAATCTGTGAATCAAATACATTCAGGAATTGCAAATCTACCTTATTGCGATTTTTGTCTTTAATGTTCGTTGTGACTCTGCTGACATTACCCCGTCCCAGCTCTCGGTTAGTCAGTTGTTGAGTTTCTATCCATTAACCACGTAACTGTATGCAGTTAACTGCTGCATTTTTGCAGGTTTTCCAAAGAATTCTATTTAACCAGTGAAAATATTATTGATTAAAGTTGGAGCATAAATTGCAATGTTGTGTGAGTCCATCAGCTCCCTGCTATTAAGTTTGACAGATATGTCATGAATGGCTGCAGAGAGCATGTGAGCCGTAGCACTGCTAAGTTAATGCATGCTCTGTTTAAAAGATGGGGGACCAAGGGTTTGTGGCTTTGAAGCAGAAGGTTTAAAGGGCTTTTTTTCCTGTAAACAATGATGTCCTACAGCTGTAAATTCATGTGGTTATAGCCCTGTGTTCGCTCAGCAGGATGGTGCAAAAGAAATGTAGGCTGAAAGACTTCAAAAAAGCTGGTTTCAAGTGTTAAAGGGGTGGGTGGAACTGGGATCTTTGAAGCCCTCTGTTTGCTGCCAAAGGTGCATATTGCAAAATATGCAATGAAAGAAATAAGGGTTTCTGATCCCGTCTGTGTCTGTGGGCACAGCAGTGGCTTGTGCTGCTCCAGGGCTCGTCTGTGGTGTAACCAAGGGTGGTTGTAGCTCTGAGTGCTCACTGGGGTCATTTCTGTCCCAGCTCCTGCACCAGTGACTTTCCACTCTCCCCAGGGCAGAGCAGCCTGTCCACCCCTTCCAGACAAGCCAGTGGTGATGGCTTGAGGACAGGACTGATGGCATGGACCGTGGCTTGTCCCCTTGCTGCCTTGGCACAGAGCAGGGGCTGTTGCTCCCACTCACCATTGTGCTAAGGTAGGGATGTTCTTGCACATGTCTGATTGCCTGCCCGAAGCTGGCCCTGAGTCTGAGTACTAGCAGCAGTGTAACCACAACAGAGAGAAGCTCAGGATGAAACAATTTACTCAGCTTCTTGGGCAAATTGTCACTGAGCAGCTGTACGACCCACAGAGCTTCTGGTTAGAATGGAATTTAAACATATTTGAAATAATAATTGTATTTTTTTAAGCAAATCTGTACCAGGACTCGAGTTTCCTATGAGCTGGAAGCTGGAAGTAGACTTTCCAGTCTACTCTGTTCAGCATCTTTGAGTATTCCAACCGTCTGAAGTTACCACTGAAGCTTTAGTTGCTTGCATTAAGGGCTTAATAATTTAGACTTTCTGTACAGAATTTCAGTGCTTTATATCATTCTACTTGTACAAGGCGATCCTTTGCAGATCTGCATTGGAGAAATGCACAGAAGACTAAGCCTAAATGCACAGAGCCAGTGTTCCCATCCTTTACAAGAGCGCTGGTGCTTGGGAACACATTCTCCTGCCTTCTGCCTTTACTTTATGCCTCTATATAAATCTACATTATTCCCCAAACCACTTCTAAATATCAGCCTGTGCTGTCTTTTGTATTGCTGTGATGAACTCACTGCCTTACAGGTAAGAGGCATCGTGACTTAGATGATCTTAAGGTCCTTTCCAACCCTAACTATTCTATGATTCTATGACTCTGGTGGCTGGCAGTGCTATCAAATGGGAGAAAACAGACTTTGTAGTGTCCAGCACACTTTTGGATTTCTAACAGCAAGCAGCAAGCTTTGCTACCTGTGTGCTGATGGTAAGGAGTACTGCAGAAATGACATATATATAAGTCTATAGATCACCACTGTGTTAAGCCTCCTCCTTGAAGTATTTTTCATCTGATGTAGCCAGGAGTGGGTGCAAGCTGCCAGAAAAAAATACTGTTTAGATTTAAGGATTAGAAGTTTGGATTTGGACAAATAGGTTTGAGTGGTCAGAAAAGATTAATCTGAAGCCAAGCTGAGTTCAGTTATCTGTGGATCAGGATTCCTGTTCTTCTTCCCCCACACCCATGGCCCTGGTGGAGTATTTTTCACGTAACCAAGCACCATCCACTTGTGTCTGTTTAGAAAAGTACCTCAGGAATTTGGGGCTAGAAAACATTCTTCTCTTTATATCAGTGGTTATTACAGCTGTAAAACATTGAAGCAGTGCCATAGGATTCACAGATGTCTCCTTTCCTGTTGAGGTATTATTGCAAATGGGGGGGACGAAGGTGGAGAGGGCTCTAAACTCTGACAAGATAGTGGTGTTGGACAGACACCATTCACCTGGGACCATCCGTGGCTTGCTTCCAGCTGGGAAGTGCATACTTCCCTGATGACCCACTTTGTGCTTCCCTATATGGAAAGTTAATGATTTTGTTCTTTTAACAAAGAAAGATTTTTTTAGTAGGAAAACCAGATGAAGCAGCCACACTGCTCTGTGATTAGAACCCAGGGAAGTTTCCTTTCTTCTAAGAGTGGTGTGTCTGGGATGTGTTTGTTTTGCTTATCTAATTACATGATCACAACCCTACCTGACACTGTCCTTTTACACTGAATATGATGTTGTTTAGTACTGGTTGCAAGTGCCGGATGAGGCTTCTTTTCTCTCCTTTCCATGAATGAACTCAATTTGCGAGTATCATGCATTCAGATATATAGAGACTTACTACAAAAACCTGCTTCTGCCTAGTAAAACTTCATTTCTTACTGGTTTATTACCTGGCTCAATGAAATTCAAGTCAGGTGTTTCATAACCTGATACTGTCTTCCTCATTGCCCTCACAGATGTGAGAGTCTGTATGTGAAAATACAAGGTCAAAAGTGATCCTGAAGGATGGTAGGAACTGTGAGGAAGCAGGGAGAGACATTGAACAAAAAAGTGGGGTACCATAAATGCCCTTTTCATTTGTCAGTATATGACTGCATTCTGAGAAATTGTTGTTTGTGAATTACCTTTAACAGAGGTTTGGTAGGGTGATTTTGTTTGTTTTTCTAACATGCCTTAGAGTCATGGGATAAGATCCTGATGCATTGAAGTCAGTGGGAATTTTGCTATTATTTGAGCGACAGGTTTTCATCACTGTTCCTCTCCTGTGCAGGTTTATTACGCTAATCTCTCACATCAGTTAGTAACTGTTGGTTAGCCTTGCTGTACCACAGACAGGGAAGCTTCAGCTGGTTCAGAGACAGTGTGTCCATTCTTCACTGGGCTAGGCAAAGCAAAACTCATTCATATCAGGGCTCCTAGGTCCTGTCTGCTTGCCACTTTTTTCAAAGAGGAAATCTAAGGGGTGGCTTTCCAAGGCAGAAGACCTAATTTGTTTGATCATAGGCAACTGAGTTAATTGAGTTCACTTGTGGTTCTATTTTCATGGCTGTAAGAAGTGTGTAGAAGAAGACTGCAGTGCTAGGTCTGCTGTCCCTCCCATTTTTCAAAGCTTATCTGACTGATAGACTTTTAAATATACCCTAGGCATAACTTCTCTAATATAAAGTTCCCCATCTCAAATGTCCTTATTTAAGGTGCAATCTTAAGGTGCCACCATTTTACAATAAGCATGAGTGTGCCTTAGGACTATCTTGGCAAAAGACAAGCACACCCCTGTTGCATAGAGTAATACTTATTTCACGTTAATAATGATACTAATTTCACATTCTGGAAAACACCCCTGGTATTTCAGTCATATAATACAAAGCATGGTTTTTAAAAGGGAGAGCAGGTGTGGCGAGGAGGTGGTAAAAGAGCAGAATGATATCCTCCATTGTGGACACTGCAGGCCATTTGATGCAATTCTATCTGTTGCCAAAGCAAAAATACAGCAACACGGAAGTCTTCTTTTTAGCTGCAAAAAGCAATCCCATTTTTTGGAGAGATGCTGTTCAGAGAAGCTGTCAGCATCATCAGAGGAAACCACCTTCTGTCTCTGTCAGGTACCACAGGATTTTAACTACAGCCACTACAGAACCCAAGACCACTGTTTGATCTCATTTTAATTAACCTCTAAGACAGGTTCACAGCAGGGTTTTCTTTGCTGCCTTGTTTTAATTTCATTTTAGCTTTTTATGTTTTCAGCTTCACTGCAGTATTGATTTTAAATACAATCCAGAGATGCTTAGCTTATGGTAATGTGTCTATTGCCATGAATAAATAATTCAACAAGCCAACCGATCAGATCTGACATTCTGTCTTGGGCAGAGGCTAGTAAGTGTTGCAAGGAAGAGGAAACCCACCCATACTGTAGCTGGCCAACTGTGCCATGTCATAGATGGTGGAGGAATCCCTTTCAGGCCCCAGAGATGATCAGTTTACATCTCATAGCATGAAATTTTAATTACCTTTCCTTTAACATGCATAACTGCAAAGCTACTATATTTCAACTCCTATTTTAAGCCACCTGCAGTATATCCTGCCTAATTAGACACACAGCAAAGATGAACGAGGGTGTTTATAAGCAGCAAATGAGATGAATTTGTGGGAAATGTTTTAAAAATAAGCTTAACCTAATCCTCCTGTTATTCTTATGAGTTCATTTATGCTTCTGGCAGGACAACCAGACAAAGCAGGACGTGAGCTGTGACCAGCACAAAAAACTTTCCTGTAGAAAGTTTGCCTTAGGAAGGTTTTGACAGCTCTGAACAGCTTATCAAGCCTGCTGTCGTTGTTCGTAGAGCTGACTTGCCATAAGTGAGGGGTCCATTCTGGAGACTTTATGTGGGTTAGATTTAACTGAAAGCTTTCTTGTGGGTGTTTTTAATGGCTGAAGGTCTTTTCCTTCAGTTTTACTGTTGTTCTCTAGATCTCACAAGGCATGCAAAAAATCTGGGGTGTTCCCAGGCTTTGATGTTTCCAGGAACCTTTGCACTATGTCAGCTTCTTAAATGTCTGTGGTATAAAGTAGCAAACTGGGGTGAAGGCTCTTCATCAGGGGCTGTATAATAGGACAAGGGGGAATGGGTTCAAACTTAAACAGAGGAGATTTCAGTTAGATATAAGGAAGAAGTTTTTCCCTGTGAGGGTGCTGAGGTGCTGGCACTGGTTGCCCAGAGAAGCTGTGGCTGCCCCATCCCTAGCCAGGCTGGACAGGGCTTGGAGCAGGCTGCTCTAGTGGAAGGTGTCCTTGCCCATGTCAGGGGCTTGCAATTGGATGAGCTTTAAGGTCCCTTCCAACACAAACCAGTCTGGGATCCTCTGATTCTAAACCTGCTCCTCTCTTGTCCACCTCTGTAAGGGCTTGCTATATTGATATGCATGTGAAGGTCCAATATTCCACACTTGCCCTCTCAAGTGTGCAAAGTGCTAGTGTGTAAAGCAATTAACTTCTATTAATTACCCAACCTTTGTTTTTCCTTCAGTCTTCACAGCGCATGGAGGAATCAGCACCTCACTTTACTGGTGATTTATGCAGCCTTGCAATAAAAGGTCAGCACAAGCTGCTTCAGGAGGCCTCTTTCACTGCTGTTTGACTTGCAAAATGTTTGTTCCCTCTGCAGCAAAGCACCGAGAGCAAGAGCAGGTCTAGCACCAGGGACTGGTAGTGTGATGAGAAGCAGGTGCAGCCCTTATTTAACTGCAAGCGCACAGGTCCTGCACAGCTGTATGAAGCAGGGCCACTGCTGATGCAGACTTAGGGCAAACAGCAAAAGCTTGTGGACCCCCATGGCAGTTCTTGGCAATTGAGCATTATTGGACCCTGGGGCATCACAACAACCAGAGCAAAGAGCATACTTGTGGGAATTAAGGCAAGAATGAGTGGAGATACTTGTGCTTACACAGGAATTATTTATTTATCCATCTCAAATATTTACCACCACAGTACCTATGGGTAAGGTATGCAGCACAAGCTGGCTGCACGGGTGTATGTGTGAGGTTCACTCACCCTTTAAGCTGTTGAGATGCCACTTAGAAGCGTGTGGCTCTGTTCTCTGGTAGGCATGTCAGAGCGTGCATAAATTTATGATGGTGAGGTCTCAACACTGTAGATTGCCAGTGCCATCCTGGAGCAGGGACCGAACTGGATGCCACTGGATCCATACCATAAAAAGTCCCTTCCTCACCCAAAGGGAGTAGTAGGGTTATACTTTTACTGAAATGGAGGGCTTTTTATATGTGCGAGCTTGTGCTGTGATTTCACCTCTTCATCATGATATGCAGAGGATGAGAGCATTTAAATCTCTCCCTGACTCCCACTCTAAAGCCAGCTGAAATTAAAGTTGGTGTGGAACGTACTGGGAATACTGAAGGGAGTTGGAGCCATAAGTTTTCTTGCATTCCTGGGTACTCCTGCAACTAACATTCTGTTTACATAATATTCCTGAAACATAAAAGCTAAAATAAATCCAGCATGTGAAAATTAACAACAAGTAATTTCTCTTATGATCAGTCCAGAGGAAGCTGTTGTAAGTGTTAAGGCATTCAGACAGCTGATTTTTGTACATCAGCTCTCAAGTGAGGTATGTAGTTTACAGAGAGTGAGTGCTTAAGGTTATGTAGTCTGAGTACATGAAATAAGAGGCTGTTGAGGATGGTGGATACCATGGCAGCAAGGAAAAAGTTTACAAAGTTCATTTCCTAAGTGCTCCTTCTTAGCACTTTACATTTTCAAATTGCAGTGTAAACATTTAATTCTCACTGCACCCTGGTTTAAAGTTGTTGAAATGAAGAGAGTTCTTTGCTGTGCAGGAAGCCAGGAGCAGATTTGAGATTAAAATGTGAAAGTGCCTGGTTGCTGGGCTCAAGCTCAAGTCCTTCTGATGGGATTTAAGAGGTTTCATATGCACAAGAAGTGTATTGTCTTATTCTTGTCAAAGCCCAGATTCTTCTCAGACTTTCAGAAGAAGGCATGGCTAGTCTTTTTATGAAGGCACTAAATCTTTTCTGCTCCTGCAAGGCCCAGTTAGATGACAAACAACTCATTAATACTTCAAGCATCAAATGGTCTTTGGCAATTAAGGACTCTAAACCAAGTCAAAACCTAGTAATGTATTGAGGCAAAGACTAAAAAGAGTTGCTTCTGGAGCTGGAGGAGTTGATATGCAAGAAAAAACCCATACCCTGTTTCCAGGGATCAAGGATTTGGCTAAGGTTTGAAAGCCCATTTTTATTGTTCTGCTCATTTGTCTTCGTGGTTCTTCTCTGTTTACTGATTTCTTAGGCTATGGTTCATGAAAATATTTCCATATTTTTTGGAGAGGTTTTTTCATCATGGCAGGGTGATGGCATAGATCATAGATGTCCTCAAAGGGTTACATAAACTTTCAGTTATTTCATGATTTGCTGTGGATACAAAAAACTCCTTCAAAAAGGGCTTATAGACTACGTGGCATGAGGAATACACTTCTTGGCCTAATTCCCAAGGGCAAAGATGATTTGCTGACAATGTAGAGAGGGATCACCAAGATATCACTTGAAGGAGCCTAAGGTTGTTCTGTAATCAGAGAAGAACTGCACAGATCCCACAAACAAGTGGCTGCTCTGTCTGCCATTGAGGTTGTTGACATGCCTGAGACTATACATTAATTAGGCTGAAGTATGTATTTCCCATTATTTGCATCATGATTCCTCACTTTACAGAAGTCCCAGCTCTTTACTGCAACCACTTCCAGGGCAGTGGTGGAATTTCCATCCCTGGAAGTGTTCACAAACTGTGTAGACGAGGCCCTCAGTGACGCTGGGTTTGTGGTTGGCAGTGCTGGGGCAGGGGCTGGACTTGATCTTTAAGGTCTTTTCCAACCTGGCTGATTCTAGGAATAGCTGTGAATATCTGATTTCAAAAATACCTAGGAGCAGAAAGTTGAAATATATTACACAGACATTTCAGCCCATTCAGAAGGGATATTTGGTTCATATTCCAGCTGTCCTCTCAGTTTCCTGTGCTGATCTGCAGATAGTTTGTCTCTCTGATTAGTCTAATCTCTATGCAGTTGTTCCAAACTGGTGTCCGTCATTCCTTGCAAATGAAGAGCGCAGTTAGCAAGCACCTTTGAAACATGTCCTCTGCATGGCCAGGCAAGCTCACACAGAACACAGTGGCAGAGAGGCAATGAGGGAACAAACTTCTCCAGCAGGATGTTCTCTCCTGAGCTGTGTTTTCTCCCAAGATGTCTAGTCTGCTGCCTGATTTGACATAATCTATTGCATAGCCACAGCCTGTATTATGGGGCAGCCAGGAGATATCATTGGCCAGGATTCCCGTCTGGTTTTTGAGGCAAGGAGCTAACGCTGCATGGTTCTCTTTATCGGCTGCATGCAAACCATGTGCTGTCTCTCAGCCCCCAGAATTTCCTTCACCTGTCTCTTTTATTTCTCTTCGTCTCTCAGTGCTGTTCATATTTCTTTCCAAATGATGAAGTACTTGGCCAGGAACATATTTTAGTTACGGAATACCACAGGGACTTTTGTCAACATCTCCCATCTATGGAAGTTACAGTTTTATATGGGTAGAGGAAATTTAACTGTGGCACTGGAAATAATAACTCTTGTGACATAAAAAGATGCTATTTATTATCTTCATCATCCTTGCAGCAGATGGGTTCAAAGTCGTGCCAAGGTTAAAGATACTGTGTCAACGCTGCTGGTAGAGTACTTTTTAGTTCCGTAACTGTGATGAGCCTGATTGACAGTGGTCTATGCAGAATGTTTAAAAGCTTTTCCATATGACTAGGAAGTCAGGAGTTGACAAATTTCCCCAGTGTTTATAATTAAACCCTAGAAGAAGATATTAAAACAGTTACTGGTTTCTGTGTTGTGGTCAATATTAAGATTTATTGACTTGAGAACCAATATTGACTGAGGGCAAACTAAGCTTTATTTTTCCCCTAAGGCCTACCGAGTCTGGATGTTTTCTGAAAACAGAAGGTTGCATGTTATAGACATCCAGTAGTATCCTTTTCCAAGAGTTTCTTTGACTTTCAGAATGACTCCAGAGTTTGTTATAATGTTTGTCACAATGCTTTACAGAAATTAGCAATAGAGTATTGCTTTAAAGAGCCTTTTAATTGCGGACATACCCCTTTGACATGCAATTGTTGGGGTTGTGTAGAGTGCATGAAAATGCTGGATTGGTAGCCTAAGGGAGGGAGACTTGTGTGTTGAGTGGGTACTAAATGAACAGCAGCAACAGGAGTTTCTTGTGCTGTCCCACTGTTTTTCATCTTGGGCTGTGACAACACAGCTTGCTGAATTCCACAGTCAGTATTGTCCCTGTATCCAAGAATTACTGCAGACAATGTGGTGACTTTTGTGACATGGACTGCTCTTTCCAGGGAAGCATGAAAATGCACCTGAACTCACTCCAGGTTATTTCTCTTGCTTTTGTGTTAGAAGTTTTATCATTTAAAAACATCAGGTGCCTGAAAGAACAGCTTGAACCAGGAAAGTCAGAGATCAGAGCCTGATCTCATAAACCAACATATTACGTGACTATCACTCCTACATATACAGTATATGTATTTTTGCCTGCTTCTGACTGTTGCCTGAATTATATACATTGCTAAAGATCTGAACACTGCTATTTTTTTTAAATAGTCTCTATGAAATTAATCTCTTGCAGATGCTGGCTCGAGGCTGGCAGCATCCTTCATTTACAAGCTTAAGGTACTAATAAAATTCTTAAGTCTGCTTTTCATTCAGATGTGAGGCGAACCTTCCAGTTTGACATGAGCAAACTCTTTGATTCATCTTTTGTCAGTGGCAAGAGTGGGGCTAGTTCAGCTCTCGGGGCTCTAGACAGAGTTGTATTTCACAAAGTAGCCCAATAACCCACACACCAGTTAGACCCAGTGAAGTAGTTTACCCAGGAGTTTTTCACGCCTCCCTTCCTTGGCAGCTTAGAGCCTGTCAAATTACACGGTCAGACTGAATTCAGGCTTCGTGTTGGCTCAGCAAAATGAATGTGTTGTGAGCTAAGGGTGGAACAACCAAGAGAGGTTTACTATGCTTATGTGCAATAGGAACAGAACCAATTTTTGTAACATTGAGCGTCAAAAGCAAGAAAACCAGCTTTATCTTAAGAGCAATGCTATGTCTGAAAGCTGGCAGAGACACATGTGGTTTAGTTTTCAAGGCTTATACTGGTGTTGTCCTTTTCCCTTGTAATGTTCATTGCCTGCTTTGAATGGGAATGTTCTGCAATCACAGTGACGCCTTACTTGTCCTTTTGCCTGGGGAAAATGCATTATGTCCTGGTAGTTAGTGTTTCCAGAAAACAGTAATAACTTATTACAGAGTCTCCCAGAAACCAGTTCCCTCAATATTAGCAATTTTTAGTGTTCCCTTATTTATCTTATAGGCATGAATACTGTCTGTCTGTGTGAAAAGAATACCATATTTTTGGTTGACCCTTTGTTTTCCCTTTTTGCAGTACAGGTGTGATAGTGATGGAGGAACACGTTTATAGGTCTGTGGGGCTGCTGGAAAAAAGGTCCCTCCCTGGGCTGTTCACAAAGTGAATCATTAGCCTGACTGTAACAATAAATACCACCAAAAGAGAATATGCAAGGATTTGTCCAAAGGTCACATTCACCCAGAAGGTTTCTCTGCTGAAAGAAGCTCACAGCTGTGTTAAGATTAAAGAGTGTCAGAGAACCATAATGCATGCAATTTTTTCACTCTGAGTAAAATATGAGCTGTTTGGGTAAACAGCCCCAGCTGAGGGATGCTAGTGTCAGACCGCCTTGGGGCTGTCATACGTATTTCCAGTGGGTTTTTAGCATTCAGGAATAATCTTCCCTTTGATGCTTTTATCTGACACGTCTTAAGCTCCTGGGATGCCCACTGTTCTGCCCTCCCACTATTCTGAGTGCTTTGATAGTCACTCAGAGAAGGGAAGTTTAACTGGAGCAGCCCAGACAAATGACTGAGGTCAAAGTAACCCAAGAAATGGAAGTAGCCTGAACAAATCACTTGCCTTCTCCCTTGAATGTGCTTAACTTGCAGTGGACCAGGCTGTGATGTGATAAGCATTTTATCTGCAGCAACAGGCAGCTGCTTGGGTGAATAGTTGCTGATGGGCTTCAGTCAAGACCCTTGCGTGGGGTTTTATGCACAAATTCAAGGACACAGTCATGTAGTTGCAACGTGCAGCAGCATCTCTATGGCTAATCTTGTTTACTGGCCTCTCCATTTGTTGATAATATTTTAAAGTCAGGAATAGAGTCATGAGTTTAATACTGATTTAATTGAAGAATTTTGCCTTTAGTGGTATAGGACACACTGTAGCCCATGGTTGCATGATGTCTCTCTTGGTCTCTTTCTGGCCTATAGTATGGGTTTTCTCTTCACTTACTGATAGTGGTCCTGGATCTCTGAGCTCAGGGAGGGCACCTTGTGCTTTCCGGACCATGCACTGGTGTTCTCAGCAATGGCAGGCCACCCGTAGATGCTGTGGAAAAATGCTGTGGTGGCAGAGAAGAACCTGAAGTGTTGCTGTACTGAATGTTCCTTGAGAAGCAATTGTGGTTGTTGCATCTGTGGGCAGTAAACAAACTAATCTTCTGACATTTATGTTGCAGAAAACACCAGAGAAATGCCATGAGAAAGTTTAATATAATTTTAATAGCCCTTTATCACTTCCTACCCACAAGTAATTAAAATCAGGGGATAAAATCAGACGACTCCACATTGGTGGGTGTGAAGGAGAGATCTGCTGGTCTCTCCTCCTGGGTTTCCACTGGGAGCTGATTTTTCTGGAAACACTCAGTGGCACATTCTGCTCTGTATTTTAGAGAAGCATCAAGTGATCACCTCGTGAGAAATGGACCCCACTGGGGACTACACACCAGATTGCAGGAAAATATCATGGCAGCCCAGTGAGAACTCTCTAGCAGCCAGTTAGCGGATTATGTATTTACAACCAGTGGGGTTAGAAGTGACCTTCAGGCTGACAGCTCTCTCAGCAGTGGAGCCGTGTTGGTTGTTTGGATCATTTCTGAACCTGATTTTTGTCTCTGTGAGTTCACATGGTTCTTATGTTGACTTGATCTGGAGAGTCACATAAATGATTATGGGTTGTTGTAAGCGATGGGTTTCCATGTGTGCTAGTCTTGAAATAGGGAAAGCAGCCATGAAACACAACATGAGGAGAGATGAAAATACCTGGGGCTGAATTGGTGTCATGGTTCTGTTTTACTTCTGAAAAACCTAAGTCTATATCCAAAATACTTTAATCTGTTGTCTTAGCTCTTAGTGGACCTTAGTCAAAAGCAGAGCACACAGCTTTTGGCACAAAACCCAGAGGGTTTATTGTTGGGTTTTTTTTCTCTGGCTTCATGCAAAGGTGGTCTAGTCCTAATGAAGGAGAGCAGTATCAACTTCGATGTAATGTTCCTCTGTGTTATTATGGTACTAAATTGTCGTGGTTTAGGCCATAAATCAGCCACGCAGTTTGTTCACTCACTTCCCCCTTTTTCTTCCCTCTGCTCCTGGA
>JANRGW010000235.1:0-62886 GCA_024733675.1 Psilopsiagon aymara | reverse complement strand
GCCACAAGTCAAAAACACAGTGCTGCACCAACTACTAAGAAGGAGAAAAATGACTGCTACTGCTGAACCCATGACATTTGGCTTAAAGGCTAGCAGGTAGTCTTTTTACAAAATTTTAACAAAACAAAAATGTTTCATTAACTGTGGAAGGAAAGGAGGAGGAGGGAGGTTGTTCTTTTTCTTTCATGCTTCTTAAAAGCTTACAAAGAATTTGTTGCCCTTAGGTGAATATGAATTTTGGCTATATCAAAGTGACCAGCTCAGCTTGCAGGATGCAGACCTCAGGGCAGTGCAGGCCCACATTATCCTCTGGATAGTTAAGTCAGATACACATACAGATATGTTCTTGTAGTACATGGAGTTTGGCAGATGGATGAAAGGAGCTGCAAGACATTTGACTCTCTCAACATTTCTTTATTCCTTTTGCACATAGCTATCAACAGTAATGCTTATATTTGATCCATCCTTTGGGATACTACTGTCTGCGTAATGCAGACATAGAAAAACTGCTCTTGCTGACCCAGCAACTGCATTACTGTGTAGGCACAGTCCATACTCAAACCAGTGAAAAAAAAGTGGTTTTTTGAGAAGGTGTGAGCCTGACATCTCTACATTGCACTTTTGAAAGGAGATTCCTTGAGAAATTGAAAATTCTGAATTTATGTTGTAAAAAGGAAATTAGAAATGGGGCATTTCTTTACCTAATAGCAGAGCAAGCACTGTGATCAAGATAGGTCTCATCCATCCTGTGGATTCTTCTGGAAAGGCACGCACACCACCAGTGTATTGTAGTTACTGCAGACATGCACCAGCATGGGATGAATTGAGCTTTAAGGTACTTTTCTTTCCGTTTTGATAAGGAGGGAAACTTTGGAAATCAAATACTTACTTTTTAATAGATGCAGTAAGCTGAGATTTATTTGCCTGTAGTGTTTGCTTTAATCTCAGAGCTCTGAAATGGCTGCAGTTTAGTTGAACACTTTGTAGGTAGATCCATGTAAGCATCATTCAAGTGCAGAAGAAAGGGCTGATGAATCATTAAAACTACAGTTGTAGCTATAGAGGGGAAAGAAAAAAGCAAGTGTAGATTAATTCCTTATTTGGAATTATTTTTGCTGAGAGGAGAAGGAAATTTATAGAACATCCATTGGAAATGAAGTATATAGAAACATACATAGAAGGAGAACATAGAATTTACAGTTAGTTAATAAAAATTATAAACAAAGTAAATTTGTTTATATAGAGAGGAAATAAGTTCTACTGTTTGTAAAAGCTGCATAAACCATGTGTGTACGATTTCCCTGCCTTTAGCATGTCGTTGAGAAGTAGGCATCATTATTGAGATCGGACTTTGCAGTATATTAATTTATGTTTAGTGACTAGTTATACAGAACATGAAATATGATCTTTAGAGTTGGCTGCTCAGATTGTGGTACTGTAGATTTTAATTTGATAGATTAAAGCTGTGCCTGATATACTCAGTCCTGTGGAATTCAGAATTAGATTCATGGGTCATAAATTAGGAGAGAAAACAACTTTATTTGACATGGTCTCTTCACACTTGCTGTTTCTAACCTTTTTAGTGGCACTGAATGTCACTGTTGCTTAACAGTAACTGAAAGATTGCTGTACATAGATGTGACTGAAAGATTGCTGTACATAGATGTGAGACTGTGTAGTAACAACCCACCAAGTCTTTTCAGGTCAGCCAGTCCCCCAGCAATATGAAAAGTTTACCCTCTACATTTAATGTGAGAAGTTTTCTCACATTTTCTCATTCAGAGGTTATTTTCCAGAATTTGAAAAAGACTGAACTTCTTTTCTTTTTCTTTGTCATGAGAACACTTTCCAGTTCCTGCAAAAAGCAGCTGTAGTTCATCTCTTGGAGACTATTCAAGTCCTATTCACATCTGTAGAAATTAATTATCAGACTTAATATGTTATTTCAGCTCATCTGGTAATTATGTGTTTGCATACCTCAAAGCTTAGGAAAATGTCATCATTTGATGGGAATTTTGATTAAAATACATGCAATTTGGGTAGAGATCTAGGAGTGGTCCATAAACCTAAATAGGTATTTTCTCCCAGCTCTCACTGAGTTTAGATCATTTGCTCCTTAGGTCAGGTTGGGGGTTCTTAAACACTTTGTTTGTGCCTCTGTGTGGTTTTGAGCCACCAGTCCATTGATTTAGCTTCTGGGACTCTGCAGCTCTGGCCATTGCTGCCAGCCTGGGGAAATGGCTGGGAATAGGCTCACCTGGGGGGCAGGAAACTTGTACCAAGGGGTACAACCACTCAGTCAGTGGCTGGCATCAGTTATGTTAGTGGAAAAAGGCTTGACTGCCTAGCTGTGAGCACCTCCTGGAGTATGGGATCTACTCCAGCAGGGTCTCCCATAGCATTCATGTTGTATTTACTAGCACTAATAAGATGTCCCAGGCACTCTGTGCTGTCCCAACTGGCATTAGAGCTTCTTTTTGGAAGCTGAGTAACATCCTAATAGCAAGACTATATAGCTTTGGCTTGCTGTTGGTGGCAGTACATCAGTATTGTTGTACTCGGCATCTCATTGCTTTTCTAAGAATCAGTGTCCTCAGGATGGCCAAGAAAGATTGAGCAAAGACAGGCAAGTCCCACTTGGGCTGTTTAATGAAAAAACAGGAGAAGACTCCTGAGTTAGCTCCAAGTAGCTGATACACCCCTGAACTGCAGTGCAATGTAGTTTAGAGAGGTTAACTCATATCCAAAAGGAAAAATACATGGATTAATGCTTCACCACCCATAAGCTTGCCTTCCAGCAGGCTGCAGTGGCACAGCACAGCTGCTGACTCACTGTACAGCTCAGGTCACATAAATGTACCCGCACACATCTGCAGGGAGGGCAGATGCAACAAAGCTCCCTGTTGGGCTGTTGGCTGCATCTCTCTGCTGCTGCCGCTGGGAGAAGCAGCTTTATATGCACACACACAAAATAAAAAGAAAAATAAATAGAAGAAATAGGTTATCATGCATATTCTTGTCCCGCTGTCTCAACTGCTGGTTTTCAGATCACTCCATCATCATTTTAGACCAGTCATGTTCTCCTCAGAAAGCTTTTCAGGTGGTTAAGCACAAGATACCTAAATATGCTAAAACCTGAGAAGTGCTTGGAAGATAAAAAAGAGACACTTTTCTCATCAAGCCAAAACACCATATACATGAAAGATGTTAGCTTTTGTTAACACTTACATGCTTTTGTAGCAGTAGAGATGTAAATTTAAAGGCCAAGCATCCCTTTTATCCAGGGTGTTCTAAAACAATATAGATGTGTATTTATAATATTAAAAATGTCCAACAAAAAATACATCAATGATATTAATGTAAAAATTTCACAGCCTCCTCATCCTTATGAGTATTATTTCTTGATGCAAAATAATTTATTGGCAAAACAAGCTGCCTTATCAAACTGAGAATAGACCTTGTGTTTTCAAATTGAATCTGCCTTTCACATAGGGCAAAAATATGTTTTGAGTGTTTGAAGAACAGGTCAGGCTGGATTTTCAGATGTTTCAATATATTTGTGAGTATTCTAAAACACACTTTTTTAACACACTTTTTTCTTAGAATCATTCAGAACTGTTTTTGAAACGTTAGTGGTTTAACTCGCTAAACTTTGAAATTACCTTGTATTTGTAACTATGCTGATAAGAATAAGAAATAAAATACGAAAAATGTTGAAATGTTCTGACTGCTTTGGATTTGTACTCTGTTAAGATGGGAACCACCTGAAGGACCGATCTGTCTGATGACGGCTGAGAGAGATCATTGATCTTCTCTCAAAGTTGAAACTTCCTGCGAACCCTGTAGATAAACATTCCTTTGTTTCCCAATAGTCTTTTCTATAGCAAAACCTCATCCCTTGTATCCTAATGTTGTCGTCTGTATCAGAACCTTATCCAGAATGTATTTTAAAGAAACAAATTAAAAGGAAACAAAATCATTGTAGTCTATGTCTACCCTCAAAAGCCAGTAAAAATGTCAACAGTCATCTTGTTCAGTAGCAGGTAGTGACAGTTTACAGGCTGTGATGAGGCAGAGACTTCAACTTCTAGGGAAGACACTAATCAAGTCACACATGTGTTGATGAAGGTTTTTTATAGCATTTTGCATGCATTTGCAACTGACAGTTTGCTCTTATTTTGACTACAAATTCTATTTAATCTGATTATTGAGCTACATGCATATTTTGTACCAAACTGGGCAAGAGTGAAGACTTTGAGCCACTGTTAGTAAACACTGTTTTCAATTTTATTTGATACTGTCTCTAGTTTCATATATGCAGGTATCCGTACCCCTCACATCCTTCTGATCCTGTCTTTAAATTCCAGTATTCCCTTTAGTGAAATAATAGGTGCATTAAACAATCATTTAAATTACTCCATTTCATCTAGTTAAGTCTGTATTTATTTTTTTTCAGTAGGGATAGAAAAATGGAGAATTTAGTTTATTAAACCCTTTTGCAGCTTACTAAATTTCCTTTTGAGTTACATGTGATGATGAGCTGCTTGGATGGTTTCTTGGTCACAGACATTGGTGAAGGCAGCTGGCAGCAAAAAGGAAGCCAAATCCAGATGTGGGATATGACCAAATAGTTTAGAGGCACCATTAGAACGTACTTGTGTCATCAGTGGATTTGTTTTCTTAGAAAGTCATTTGTATGCTGTGCTAAATCTAATTTTTTCCGGGGAGTTTGGGGGTATTCAGAGATCTCTGAACTTCCATCAGACCTGCTCAGACATTGTCTACATGACAGAGGTGATTTCAGAGGATGGGAATTCTGAATCTCATTCCCCAAGAAAGCAAGGGAACACTTGTAGCATTTCAAAGATACATGAAAGCAGTTACTTAGGATTTATTTTTATGGATTTCTTACATGCTGAGCTGAGGCTCAAAGCAGGTTTCTATCAAAAAGAATCAGTTAAGGCTTTGGCTTCATTTTAATGTATTCCAGCATTTCCGACATCATGCAGGAAAGAAAAAATAGCCTTTTATTCTGGCTGTCAATTGTTTATCCTCCTCCTCCATATTTTACTGAAACGTTCATGTTGTGTATACATTGTTTTGGGTAATACCAAGCAACAAAGCCACAGGAGCTTTTTTTCTAATTCTCAAATACTTCTACTCCATCTAGCTTGAAAAATGCTCTTATTATAGGGGTACCAGCAAAAGAACTATTTAGCTAAATTATTACCTAAGCTATAGCCACAGCAGTGCTCCATAGCACAATCACAGCATGGAAGATAATCATTTTGTAGTCATGTAGTAGAGAAAAGAGACTGGGGGAAGGGGTGCAAGATATATGTCAGGAGACACACTAATGGCAAGTGGCAGTAAAATAGTTACCTTTTGTGAAACTTTAATTGATTAATTGTACTTGAAAGCCATTTGCCAATGGTAGCAAAAGAGAAGCTTTGAAGAGGGCTCGCTGATGCGCTGGGGGGCAGTGGTTTTTCCAGCTCTTGTAATAGGTTACAGCATACAGATCCCAGTTGCAGGTTAAAGAAGACCCCAGTTTTCAATTACTCCCTCTGTGGGAGGTCCAAAGGGGTAATTAAAATCTATTATTGCCCTATTTGACACCTAGCCACCTTTTGCCTTGCAATTAGATTCAGTAGGTAAAGTAGGTAGAATATTTTGAGGTTTGAAGTGCTGTATACCTTGTAAACTGTTCAAAACATAGACCTCACAAGTCATTGGCCTGAGAGAGCCACCAGTGCTTTATATGCAGTAAGCTCATTTGCAGATTGAATGGTCAAGTAATACCTCCAGCAGTGCCACTCCAGTCATCCCAAGATTTGAGGATCTCATATGTGTAGCTCCAAGTCCAAGTTTCACACATCACATCTATGATCACCCATGATTCTACTTTAAGATCAGCTGTTGCTTTAGCTGTTCAGGCTTTTTTCTGATGTCACAGAAAGAGATCTTTTCATGGAAAAATTTCACCCCTGTGAGGCCACTAGAAAAGATAACTCAGTTGAGAGGAGGGGGGATTGAGGTCTGTAAAATAAAACCTCAGTCTCTCAAAGTTTTAAGTTGAGTAAAGATGCAGTTTGATTTTGAGGAGTCTTTATAGAGGCGTTTGGGTTTTAGGCATTTGCCTATTAACTGACAGAATCTCAGTGAGTTTAAGCTGACTGTCATGGCACTGGCAAAACCCTTCTCGTTTTTCTCTTCTTTTTTTTCTCAGGAGAAGATACATCCTTGGTCTTTTAGTGGCATCACATTTTGTTTCTGCTGTCTTAAAAATCCCCTTGGTAATGTTTCTGATCTATGGGAGCCAAATCTCCCAGAGAGAAAAGTTAATTTGGGCTGCTAAGCATCCTATCAATACTTCCAATTCTGACTTAGAGGAGAAGTCCCAGTCTGGCTAGAATGATGGAAAGGTTCTCTCTTGCTGTTCCTGCTTGCGTCAGGGGACAAACCTCTGTGTGCTGGATTACAAGTAAAGCTGATAACCTAGGAAACTGAAGGGGAGCAGACATACTGCTGAAGTATGAGCATCCAGAGTTATAACAAAATTTGTAAATGTACTTATTGTAAAAGCTTTGCAAGATGCTTCATGTTTCGAGTCATAATGCAAGGGAAGGAGAAAGGAACAAGCATCCAGTAAGTTTTGATGGAAAGTCACCCCCTCTTGTCCCAGTAAGTCTGAGCTGCAAGACTAAAATAGGGGGATGGGAGCCCTACAAAGCAATTTCTGTGCTTTCTAAGGCAAGATTACTGGCTCCTGAAGTATTTCCTCCCTTGAAACAAGTCTATTTCTTCTTTGATAAAGTAATCTTCAGGGGATCAGGATATTATGATTTTAGTAGAACAGGACAATAAGAGTTGGCTTTAAATGTGGTTTTGAAAGAGGATGTGGTGGTTTATCATACTTTAGCTACAAATCAAGAAATTCCAGTTATATTTCCCTGGAGGGCTGAGGGCAAAGGGAATACTCTCTTGTGTACCAAGTAAGACAAAGACAAAGAGAAACAAAAAGCCGTAGCTTTCCAGGAAAGTGGGTGTACTGCAGTTGTACATTTGTGTACAACTGCAGTCAGTGTTTGCAAGTGCCATTTGCGTGAGATTTTTCAAACATGGGTAAAAAAACTAGATGAAAAATGGTTCCACTTTTGTTTGGTTTTACAAACCAGTTTTGAATTTCACAATAATATTCCAGCTTTTACACCAACATTTTTATTCCTGAAGGATGTCTTATGCTGGGATTCCCCATTTCAGAGTATACTGAGCTGCTTTGGTGTTACAGGTCCTTCTTTTTCAGTTGTACTTCTTGCAGGAGATGGGAATTGTTAAAGCAAGCTGTCCATTCATATTTCAGAGGAAGATTTGTTGAAAATGTTTCTTTTTCACCTCCAAGCCATACTTTTTTTCTTTCTCTCTCCCAGGGTTTACTATGTGTATGTCTGAAAAGAATAGAACTTTCATTCGTCCATGATCTTTACAGATAAAATGCATTATGTATTTGATTTTTACAGATGTTGTATTCTGAGGTGTAATTTGCTTTGCTTTCTTCATGTTGGTATATACTAGTAAGGGAGCACTGAATAGAGATTCTTTAAAAATGCCACGAGTGATCAGCGTGTAGGACATTTACTGATTCAGTAAAGGAGGAAAAAGTGCTGCTTTCCCATGGTGCTGTCATAGACTGCGTTTCATAACAGAGACATGGTTGTTCATTTTCTTGGCTAATGTTTGCCTCAGTCTAGAAGTCCCTTTTTTATTCTCAGTTGCATTTATCCATTATCTGAATATGTCATGTGATGAGAGAGAAACTGCTCTGGGCACACCAGAGTGATGCAGGGAAAACATCTTCATTATCTAGATTTTCCCTTCAGCCTATGTGTTCAGCTGGGCAGTTTTCCTGCTTTTCTGATCTGGTTATTTGAACTGGGTATATGGCTTTGTAAGGCAGAGCTTGTGTTCTTTGATCCTTATTTCCATTTTAGTTAGAATGATCTCTTTAACTTGTAAGTTCTGGAATAGTTCATGTGGAAATATTTTAGTATTTGAATAAAGAGAAGATGCGCTGGAAGTCTTGAGTGTCAGAGTGCAGGATCCTACCATTACCTGCAGTGCCCGTCTTTCACCTACCTATAGAAAATCAGAACAGGCTGCATTAGCCCTTTGCTACCACCAGGCACCTTGTTAACGTTAGACAGCGATACCTGTATGAAAGGTGTTGATGGTAGCAATGCCATTTGAGTCACAACTGTGAAATCACTGTGCTGTGGATATAATTACACAAAAGCATATGTCACCTCTGTCATTACATGCTTTACAATTAGGTTTTGGTTGAAATTTCTAATTTAGGTGGTTGTCTTTTTTCACCAGAAGAAGACTGCTCTCTTGAAATCAAGAGTCAGTTTTGACAGATCTTTTTTAGCTTAAGGAAAATTAAGGTGGAAGTCTCAAAGTGGTCGAAATACCCTACTTTAACTTTTGAATTTTTGGTCATGATGGTGGTTAAAGCATTTTCATTTTGGAGAGTTATGTAGCTGAGATTTCAAAACAGACAAACCAACCTGAAACGCTAGACATCAATAACCTCTTTTCTGACCTGCAACATTATTTTTTGTCAGATTCCATTTACAGCTTCTTTCCATATTTCTCTTCCTTTTTCATGTTTCAATTCCAGTTTAATACACAAAAGTTTTCAGTACATTAATTTTTTGTGGGGTAAGAAAATACCCACTTTTCCCCCAAAGCTCAGCTTCTAATGTACGATGGCAATCAGCAGAAAAACTTAAGAAACCAAAAAGACCATAGACTGTTTCTTTCTGACTCAGAAAGACTGTAGACAAGGAGGGCCCTTACATACAATGAATTTTTGATACATATTAGGTTAGATGTGCATCACATCCTATCTGATTTCCTCTGGTTTTGTCCCTGAAGGTTTGCAAGAGTGGCAGCATGCCAAAACAGGTACTGAAATCAGTGTGCAGATAGCTAGTATTAAAAAAAAACAAACCAAAGCTGGAGTTCCAGGCTGGCAAGGTGGCATGGTGTGAGAACAGACTGCTCAAGATGGGAGGAAGGGTTGGCAGGGTGGAAAGGGAAATAGGAGGTTGAGATGATGGAAGGTGCAGTGCTTCACTGCTGCCCAAGCCTGAATGACAGCAGCAGACGCTGTCATGCTGGCAAGGAGGGCAGTTGCTATGGCTCAGCTTGTGTGAATGGCTATAAGGGAAAGAAAAATGTTCTAATACATGGGTTTGCCCAAGTGTTAGGGTAAAAGGCAAACATTTTAGCTGAGTAATATTTAAAATGAAAGGGGACAGTGGGAAAAACTCCTTTGAATTGGACATAGAGAGCTAGTTAGAAATAACAAGAGGAGCTAAGAATGGTTCGTGCCAAGCATTGCAGAGTAAAAAGGTTCCTGAATATGAAATACATTCAGCTGAGAAATAAACTCTGAAGGGAAATGGAAGAAGCCACATCATTTGAAATACTACAACCGGAGTAGACAAAGCACTTGAAAGTGCACTGCAGGGAACAGTCTTTCTTTGGCAGGGAGCAAGACTTGGATGACCTCATAGCTTCTTTCCATCTCTATTAGAATCACAGAATCCAAAGTCTTTCTCAAAGCAACAGCACAGCCGGCTTTGAAGGTTTGCCCAGTTTTGGCATCGTAACGTTGGTTAGTACCACTCCACACGTTCCGGCCCCTGCAGATTCTCAAAGCAACAGTTAATAGCTCTGCTGACAAACTCTCTGATTAGTGTGAAATACTGGCAAGCTGTGGAATGTCTTTTGGAGAGGTTTTATCACCAAATGGTCCAGATCTGAAAAGGGGCATAAACAAAATTTGCAGTTTCATGTAAGATAGTTGGTCAGAAAGGCAGTTAGTGTATTTCAGTATCTCCTTTGCTGCACAGTGATTGCAGTGCCCAGTTAGTTATACCTTTCCAGTTTTCATTCTGAAGTCAGATTTCAGTCCTACTTTTCTATAGTGTTCAATTTAAAGGAGATGAAATCAGTCCAATGTATTAAATTGTAACAAGGAAAGAAGTTGAGCACATGCTGGTGTTGTAGCTGCATTCCTTATTAAATCCCAGTAGCCAGACTTTGAAACATAGGCAGCTTTCTCAACTGTACAGCTCCTGTTTGAGATATTTTAAGAAAGATTTAATTCTTAGGAACAAGTGAAAAGGAAAATTAAAAGCTGCACTCTCCTATATTATACTGTGTAAGGCTACAGATTCATTGTGTGTTGTCATTGCATACAGATTTGTAACAGTGCAATGATTCTTAAACATCTGCCTCTCCCCTCCAGTGAGACGTTTTGGTGGGAGAGAAGCACTGTGTTCACTCTGCATTGGGTCACTCATTTCTGTTTTCCCTCTCAGCTTGGCTGCAAACCACCAGAAGTTGCTAATGTAGCTTTCCTGCCCCCGGGCAGCATTTTTCTCCCATCCACTTGATTTTCAGGCTCTTTGCTCAGGCTGGCTCTACTGCCGTGATCTCCTCTGCCCTTCTTTGCAAGACTTAAAGACAGCAGAAAGCAGCAGGAAGGCTCTGTGCTCACTTTGTGTGACACTTTTCACTCCCAACAAAAAATGGCTGGAGCACTGCAGAGAAACTGGACTTGTCCTTTCTAGACCTCTGCTGTCTGGGAGCACGTTAGGATTATTTGGGAATGTGGAGAAGGTTTACCAGCATTGTCCTAAGAAGGCTTTGTTCTTGAAGGGTCAGAAGGGCCCTGTGCTCTACCTTTTTGCCTTTCCTGTCAGACCAGCCTTGGTAGTGATGCTGCTCACTTGAGAAGGAAGCAAAGAAGTTTTCAATCATGTCTGTTTGTCAGAGGAAAAATGGAAAAATCTCTTGGGGAAGAGTGGGAGAAATTGAATTTATTTTATTCTGAGGCACAGTAAAACTCATTTAAAAAATTATTACCTAATGTCCATAATTTATTCACAGTACTAGTCCCAGTAGAGTTAATAAGACTGTTACGCACTTAAAATTAACCATGCTCATAGGAGTCGGAAGCATCAGAATGTAATGTTTGACTTCACTTTTTGTAAATCTCTTTGTGGCACAATATCTTTTATTATTTCAGTGCTGTTAAGAGGTTTAACAGCATGTTCCCAAATGGATTGTGAGCTTAGCAGGAACTTTCTAAAACGGAGCCCAAGTTCCTGAGTGCTAACAGCGTCCTCGCAGAAAGCCTCATTGAGATGCTGTTTCTATGTTTAGTGCACTGCTATGATAACTCTGAAGGAATGTGAGGCAGAAAGCACAGAGTGGGAGAGGTTTAACACAATTGGAAACTGAGAAATCGTGCCTTTTGGATCATCATGTGCTAAAAAATCAGGGAAGGTTAAGGGAAATAGGTGGAGAAGGGAACTAGAAGAATATGCTAGTGATAATAAGAACAAGGTGGGAAGCACAGTTGCTGAAAGCAATGAGGAAAGAGATTTTCAGATTTATGAATGTTGATTAATTTCCAGTAGTCTCTCATTGACTATTGAATGTATAGCTTTATTATATGTGATTTCTGCTAGGCCTGGAGTTCAGCAACACTTCACTGAGGCATGTCTTAATAATAGGATTGAGCAAAGGCCAGCGGGATCTCTGGGCAGCTGGACAGCTCTGACATACGCTTCTCCTGCCCCAGAGGTTTTTTACTACTGGTATCCAGATAGAATTTTTTTTTAACCAATCTTAAATTCAAATAAAGTACTTCCTGACCTTTGTCACACCATCAGTCTTAGCAATGCTTATGGCTCAAGTTTTTCCACTTGTCTCTTTCTAATGATTTTCTCTATTTGACACATGTTGGTAAATAGTAAATAATATCACTCTGTCTGTTAAAGGAGATACGAAGTGGTTAGAATGATGATTCAGCTACCTGTCTGCAAGTAGTTATCTAAAGATTGGAGATTTCAGTTGTTTGGAAGAACTCAAAAGCATTTTCTAGTTCTACACTAACGTGTTTTACAGAACAATAATCTATATAAAAAGGCAGAATACAGGCATTATTAACAACTGCTTTTTGCCATATTTGATTTGTTTCCATATGCAGTCATTTGTAAATCCTTTACTGGATACTCCTAAATACCTATGATTTGTCTTGCCGTTTGAACAGCAACAAAGTGTCGCTTATGTAGACATAATACCCTTTATAGACTAGCATGAATTTAGTCTTCCATGTACACCTTACGGTGAGACTCCTGCGGCCTGGCTTTCTGCTGCCCTGTATCTGTGTCCCTAGTTGAACAGGTGAATGTTATAGCTTCACTGCTTTTGCCGTGAATCCAGTGGTAGCCCTACAGCTCTTCAGCCGGTGGGAGGCTCAACAGAAAATGTAGAAAACAAGGGAGTTTGTTCATCCCTGTAAGACAACAGAGGTTTAAGAGGGCAATGCAGTGTAAAACAAGAAAAGTACATCAAAGGTAGCACACACAAAAGTGGTAATAAGTGCGCTGTCTTGGGACTTTTTGTGGCAGTTGAGCAAATGTTGGAAGGTGATTCCTGTTACGTACCTTACAGGAGAGCAGGTCAGGTTGCAGGTGCCTAACGGTGTCTGCACCAGGCAGTGCCCATTGTGGGGCACTTTACATCGTGTCCCTCTCTTGGAAAAGCAGTCTGAAATTGCTGGGTTATTTGGGTTGTATCTCTTTCTGTTAGTGCAAGGAAGTGATGTGCAATGCCTCGGGGCTTAGCCCTGCCCCGTTCATCAGTGCTGAGACTTCCCAGAACCACAGATAAAACGCTATTATCTTTTCCTGCCTCGACCTCGACAGTAGCAGCTTTTATAGAAGACTTCTGGAGCAAAGAAATAGTAAAAAAAGTAATAAAAAAAAAAGCTACCTTTTTCCATCTTCTTTATGTTTAGGGGCTGAACTTGCCAAAGCTTTGTTCTTCTCCAAAGGGTCCTCTAGCTGAAGTCTCTGTGTCTCATCCCTGCTTTCCCAAATGGAGCACTGCAGTACTCTTGTCTATAAAAAGACCTCAAAACAGTCCCCAAAAGATCTATTGTGACTGCTTCTAACAGAGTGCAGTTTGTGATCAGTTTAACCAGATCCAGTTCTCCACCCATCTACTTCTACCTATGTCTTCCTCTCTTCCAGTGTTTCACCTTTACCTTTTACAGGGCTGGGTTTTAGGCAACTTGTGATGGGGTTTTTTTCTAACCACAGAGCTGAGGGGAGGAAAGAGGTAAGAGCAGCTCTTTTGCCAGAAGTCCAGATTTAGCTTGGTTAAGCAGATTATGAAAACTGTTGAGGAGTGGGAAGTTTAAGGTTTTCATGGGCTGTTAGAACTTTTAAGTTATCTCACTTAGGATACAGGAATGCCTAGATGTTAGCAATTTTTCTTCAGCAATTACTGGCTGAGATCATCAGCTATTTTAGGTCTTTAAAGTGTCTTTCATTCTAATCTGCTGAGTACTTCACTAAGGTTAAATGAGGGATTTCCTTCCAGACCATCATACCACTGAAGCAGAGCTGCCATATCTGTGCCTTTAGTAGGAAAACAGGTAATCTAAGAAAGGAAGAGGCTAGAAAGCCACACTCCAAGAAAGGGTCTGACCTCAGCAGTAATAACATTTTTCATTAAATTACTATTTTTTAATATTAAAATGTTTATCAAGCACTGTCCATTGAAAATAATTAGATGATGGCAAATGCAGAGGCCAGGTTATGAGTTCTTTCGATATGATTTTGATTTTATCTGCTAGCTACTTGTGGAATGTGGTTGCTCACTCAGCTCACATGCTTTTGTGTCTGTGCCCTGGCATTTATGATGTTCCTATGGGAAATTAATATTTTAGATCCCTCTTGTTGTGAGTAAATTTGTGCATGGAATTCCATTTACAAAAGTATATCAAAAACAAATAGAAGGCACCAACTACTTTTGAAGAATTTAATGTTTAAGGAAATGTTCACACACATCTTTTTTTCATTATTTTCCCAGCTGTAAGTCTTGATGAAGATTAAATATTGGTCTCGATTATGTTCTACAGGATATAAGCTTCATCTGTTCCAAAAATAACATTAATCTCTGCAATCATTAACCGTTCCTTTTAGAAATAAATGTTAATGAAAAGCAAACACAACCATGTATTCTGCATATTATCTTTGCATGTGTTTTACAGGGTACGCTTAGTCGAAAGAGGATCTCCACATAGTTTACCCCTCATGGAGTCAGGAAAAGTAAGTACCAAAAGAAGATTTAAATGTACCTTTTATGATAAATATTTTCAGTAAGTTTTCCTGGTTTTCATCCATTTTTACACGGATGTGTTGAGGAAGCCTTTGTCAGCTGTGCGGATTGAAGACCTCTAATTACTCTTGAGGTACAGAATGATGGTGGTAATTGATGCATTACTGCTCTCTCAGGAGTTGTACCTCCCTCTTGTATCCCAAAACCATTTCTTTCTTTTATGCAAAAAGAAGGTAGTTCATCCTCTGCATCTCACTCTTGAAACAGCCAACAAATGTGCCATTAGTGAATGTTCTTTTATGGATGTAGACCTACCTCAACTGGGAACTGGTCTGAGATTGCCCATGCGGTACACATAGGCTACTGATTATTTGTAAAGGGGCTATCCCTGCTAGGTGGCATCACTGTGGGGACAGGGTGAGTACACAGGACCAGCGCATGGACGTAAAAGAAGAAACAGCATATGATTGAAAAATTAACTGTGTGCTTTCTTACTGCCTCACGTTTTCTATCAATAGATCCTCCCAGGAGTACGTATAATTATTGCTAATCCAGAAACAAAGGGACCTTTAGGAGATTCCCACCTTGGTGAGGTGAGTCCTGCAAACTTAATCTTTTTTGTGTGCTCTGAACTGAATTGCAGAGATAAAGCTCATTGTGTATGCCAGTGGTTTCCTGTAATATGTCTTACCAGATGCCTGGGTAAGAAAATTGTGGATTCTACAGATCTTTACAGTATATAAAGTATGTAGGATGATACTGGTATCATTAAGATTGTTAGTAACATACTTGATAAAAACTAATAATAGCTCAAGTTTGCTAAAAAAAATTGAAAGGAATCTGCATTTCTAACTGTATCTTCTACTTGTTGCTTCACTAATGCTGATGAAAACTTACATGATAAAATAAGTTTATTGATTAGTCTAATTTCAGCTAGATGGGTTTCTAGTGCTATTCTCTTTATAATCACTGTGCTTCAACGCACTCAAGTGCTCTCATTAGCTGAGTTGAGCAAGGCTGTATGTTTTTCCAATTTATTTTATGTTCCTAGAGAGAGAAAAACCCATGATTTTCAATGAGCAGTTCAAGATCTAATTAACAAAGTTAAGAATTTGCTTAGTCATAATTAAAGCCATGATCCGGGAGATTCATCTGTAGGATTTCATTACTATGAAATTATAAAAATTTCCATGATGCCTTGAGTTAGGTGAAATGAATCCTTTGCCATTGGTGAAGGTCCCTGATCTCACCCATTAGAATAGTCTGTGTGTCTAGTGTTCATAGAGGTTTTACTTTCTGCTGGAGTAAACAGGCTGAACCAGGAGAAGGGGACTGTGGAAGGAACACTGTGGTCTATAGGCTCTTTTGAAAATTGCTGTAACCAAGCAGATATCAGAGCTAGCAGAGCCATTCAAGGAGGCTGTGCAGGTCTTTGGCTAACCCGAGGCCAGAGGGCTGCATGGCCTGAGTCCAGCATCCCTCTCCATCCCCTCTGCATCCCTCTGCATCCCTCTCCAGTCCCTGTAGTCATGAGTCCAGCATCCCTCTCCCCCAGGAACAATTCTGCACTCTGACTTCAGCAAGATTAGATTGAGGTCTCTGTGCCTAAAACTGGGTCAGTTACAGGTTCTGAAACAGTGTTAAAAGGCATTATAGTATTATCTAGCTATGACTAAAAATATTTGCGTCTAGAATTTGCAATAATGCCTCATTCTGGAAAGCTACTTTAATTAATACCAGTATCATTTCTTTGAACTTAGATATGGGTTCACAGCACGCACAATGCTAGTGGGTATTTTACCATCTATGGAGATGAATCTTTGCAATCAGATCATTTTAATTCAAGACTCAGTTTTGGAGACACACAGACTATTTGGGCTCGAACTGGCTATCTGGGATTCCTGAGAAGAACAGAACTCACAGATGCAAATGGAGGTAAGAGTTTTCTTATCCTCTAGGTCTGTGCATATGATCTGGATTATTTTGAGACTGACACTGTGTCTCTTGGCCTGCTCTACCCAATGTGTTCAATTTGTGAAACCCACAGGACTGCAAAAAAGCCTTAGTTAAAGTAATCAGAAACTAAAAAAAGAGGGCAAGATTTCCCTGCTGAAACAGTTGCTTTTCTTTTGCTGTACCTCGGGTGCTATAAATCCCTTCTACCGCTGATGTTTTGGCACTGTTAATGTGCCAAGTGCTTTAGCTTTAAAAATATGAAATGCAGCTTAAAATGCCATCATTTGCTCTTGAAGTCCTACCTGCAGGAACACATTTGTGCAGATAAGAAAAGCTGTGTTGTGAGTTGGAGCCCTGTCCCTCCTGTGACAGCCACCATCTTTAATATTTCCTCTGTTACAAACTTACTTACAGAAGCTGTCCATTTCTCAGATTTCTCTGTCTTTAAACCTATGGGGATAATTAGTGAAACATAATACAAACAGTAGCCTGCAGGAGAAGCTATGGGGTTTTTGGGATTCTGTTGCAAAGGTACAGGGTCTCCTTGTTTTTACGACATTCCTTATCTTGTGTACACATGTAAGCAAACCAGCACCACCAGGCACACAAAACTGCTTGGGAATATGTTACTTCCCTGTGATTTTTGCAGAGCACAGTGCCATGAATGGTGGCAGTCAAGGTTGTTGGGAAAATGTGGTTTCTAGCAACACAGCATGCACCTCTGGGAGTGATCCCAGGGCCCAGTATCCATGCAATTAGAATAGCAGCTACTCAGCCAAAGAGTGAATTCATCAAATCTGAAAGCTTTTTAGTAATCACTGTGGATTACGGCTGCTGCCCATGTCCTTATGTTAGCATCTTCCTGAAGAGATTTACTTTTGGTTGCACAGGCTTTTTTCATTTCATAATGATAGCCCAGCCTGAGAAAGTTCATGATTCTCTGAGGATATTGCAACTTAAGCATTGAAATGGCTTACATCTCCAGGCAAAGAGATGCTAAGCTTCTGTTCTCACAGCTTCAGCTTCCAGTGCAAAAAGTCCTCTGCCTTTTATTACTGGTAGAGCTTATATTGCCATTACATTACCACTGTCCAGCTATCTAAATTAATGTAAAAACAGCCAGTTGTCTGCTTTTAAGTCTATTAGTGAATATTATTTCTTTATGGATAACATGCAGTCATTTATTATCGGCCTAATGTATTTTTTAAGTGTAATTTCAGCTTCTTTTATTCCTTTAGTCAATAAAAATTTGTACAAAAAACATTATGCTCCAGAGCTTGCCATTTGTCTGAATGAGCTATTTGCTGTCAGAGTCCATATTCCTAGTTTATTGATAAACACTTTTGCAATACAACTTAAGCATCGGTACTGACTATCTCAAAGCTACTGGAAGAATACCATCCATACTGTTAGGGTTCAATCCTTCCTTTCTCTTTCAAAATAAAGAGAGAGAAACAAGGAGCCTGTTATCTAATTGGGGTGCCTTAAAACAGAATGAGACTGCTCTGCATCCCCCTGGCAGGAAAACAGTAATTCATGACAGTCTTCCGATAAGGACTTCCACCTTTCCCTTCAAGTGAGAACAGTGTTTCTGCCTTCCTTTCTTCTGCTTTCTGCTCTTCATTGCACTTCAGTAATGGAAAATTCTCATTAGTCTGGAAATTATTTGGGGGTTCAGAAATTTGAGGGTAACTTATCAAGTTATACTTATTTTACTTATTTAGTAATGTGAGCGTTTGTATAATTTAATGTGCTGGAGAAGAGAATCATTATTTTTTTTTTCCTTGCAACCAGAACGCCATGATGCACTTTATGTTGTGGGTGCATTAGATGAAGCCATGGAGTTACGAGGGATGAGATACCATCCAATCGATATTGAAACCTCCGTAATTAGAGCACACAAGAGCATCACAGAATGGTAAGGATTATGTAACACCAGGGCCCTTTTATCCATAATGTCAGGGCTTTTTTTCTTGGACATAACAGTTGATCTAGGAAGTGGCCTGTCAGGATGGTCACAGGATTTATAACTCCGCTGTAAGTATGTCCTAAGGATTAAACTTTTCACAAACAGTTTTAATGGGAAAGGACTGTTTTCTATGAAGATCATTCAAGATATTTCTGGATTTTTGTGTATGGTTTTAAATACAAATGAAGGATTAGACTTGCAGTTTGAGAGATCAGAACAGCTCAGGTAGGTCAGTAGCTATTTCTTGGAGTTTGAGTTTTATATTCTAACTAGAAAAAGCAAACTGGTACGAGTTCAAGCTTTAGGAGTGCTGTTATTATAAGGAATAAGCAAGCAAACATTTCAGATAAATGAACACACTGATAAACTTTATTAGAGAACACACTGTTACTTTTGAATTGCTTATTAATCAATCAAGCAGTGATCAAATCAAGGTCACAATGGAAATGGAAGCAGTAAATCAATGAGTTAGTAATGATGTTGTCTTAATCAATGTATCACATCATCAAATGCACACAGCAGGTAATCATTTCCTGCGGCCGACATGAGAACAAATTGCTTTCCATTATTTTTGCATCAGAAGACTGAGGCAGGTGGTTGGTTTGTTTTGATATAACCTCAGCTCAGCTCTTTTTCTTTCAACTAAAATGAACCTGTTGCAACAGCCAGAGCAATTTAGCGAGTATAAGACGTGACTCGCCATTTCTCTTTTCAATCCTGGCTGCAAAGGTGCGGCCTGGAGCACTTCTTAATAATGAAGAATGAAGCACAGCGACCGTACTGGTTTCTTTAGTCCAAACACCTTGCTATTTTCTTAAATATCTGTTAAAATTAAGGCAGTTAATTGCTTTGCTGACTGTTACTGAGGTTTTGCCTCATTGCGTCCTCCCTAGAGCATCAGCAGTGCTGGTATGGCCTTGTTCTAGCTAGCCATTGCACAGGGTGATGGATTCTGTGTCTTCATATGGACCAGTGTGAACACTTCAAGGATGCTGTGAAATTTTCCGTGAAAATGTGTCACATCTCTATCAGCAGTGGATAGGAAGTTTTCTGATCAAGTTATGGCAGTGTTCAAGGCCAGGCTGGTTGGAGCTTTGAGCAGTCCGGTCTAGTGGAAGTTGTCCCTGCCCATGGCATGGGGGTTGGAACTGAATGATCTTAAAGGTCCCTTCCAACCCAAACCATTCTATGATTCTATGATTTAGAGCAGCTGTATCATAAGATGGCCACAAATTCATAAATTGATGTGTTCAGCACTATCTGTCAGAGATTTGTGTGGCCTCAAAGTGTGAGCTCATGGGGCACCAGTTACTAGACCATGTTGCTCAAAGCACTGTCCAACCTGGCCTTGAACCCTGCCACAGATGGGGCATCTGCAGCTTCCTTGGGCAGCCTGTTCCAGTGTCTTACCGCTCTCACAGTGAAGAATTTCTACCTTATATCTAACATAAATCTCTCATGTTTAAGTTTGAACTCTCCCCTGTTTAATAGCCAGTTAAACTTTCTTTTGATATATACTTTGTATATGCCTTTCTTTGGATGGAGACATGAGCCTCTGTTCTTCTTGTTGGCTGCTGTTGTTCTGGTTACAATGGCCAATGAAGGATTTAAATGTATCAACACCTATCACAAACGCCAAGTACTAGGTGTGTCCAGTCTGTAGACTGTAAAAATAGCCTCAGCTTCAAGAAACACATGCTTTTTTTGTAACATGCAGCAGTACTGAGGAAAGTGGTGATTTGTTGACTCACATGTGATCTTGCTGTGCAACTTCTGTCACTGAGGATCAGATCAAAAAGGCCATTTAAAAATATTCTTGTCTCTTAAGAAATCTTAGCACAAAACCGACAGCCTCTAACTCTGGACCTCCTGTGTCTCTATGCATAACAAGCAAAAGAGTGGCACCATCTGGTTTTATTGTGAGGTATAACTACGTCAGGCATTTTTGAATGTGTTTGTAGTACTGCAGAGTACCTTTAGAAATAATACATGTGTATGTGTTTTAATTAGAGCACATTGTTGACTCATTTGAACTTCAAACCCTTGAAAGAGGAGCAGAACGTAGTTTCCTGGGATTTGCTAAGAAGTGGTTTTCTTTCTCTGCATAATGACACATAGGTAAAGCTACAGAAGGTATTTGGAGATGAAAATCATTATGGGCCTCTTTCTCTGGAGGTGTTTAATCAATTTTCTTGCTTTTCCTGAAGCATTTGGTGGGATGGAAGCAGTAGGAGGGACCATTCTCATCTCAGTGCAATGGTTGTGTTTCAACTACTGGGTGTGACTCCATAATTTCTTGAGAAAAGTGCAGCCTTCCTGGGTCCCTAGTTTTTTGGTTTGGGGTTTTTCTACTCATCTGAGCTGCAAGGTTAATGTATTCATGTGTGATACATGCTGGCCAATTTACCTTAGTCTCAACTGGTGAGAACATAAAGGGCAGTATTTATTTTTGCTTGCAGTGGTCATCAATGAGGTACTATCATGACATACGAAATGAGTTTTACATCATTAATTCTAAACCGTCTTAGGAACGTCAATGGCTCTAGGGCTTGGTACCTTCATGAAGGTTTTGGGAACCGGTCTTGGATACTCCAAAAAGCTAACTTCTCCTAAGCCATTTTAGGGAGCTGCTCCTGAATCTTGCCATTAGTTGCTTTCAGCTGTAACAAGCAAACAGTAGGTTTAAGGCATGGTTTCAAGTGCTAACTTATATTTTAATAAGACCTCCCCAGGCTTTTTGGTTACAATATATATAATACTAATTAAGATGTGCATGCAGCAATCCATAAAAATTCTAGGACCACTCTGGAGACGGTCACCTGTGCAGACTGCTACTTCACTTTGTTAATGTTCAACATCAATCAAAACTTTCTAGAGTGCCTGTAAAAACATAATTCCAAATTAAAATTCATTTTGTAGCAGTACTGAGTCAAAAGGAGCCTGCAGAGCTTTCCTTTTTGGCTGCCCATTAGTTTTCCAGATCAATAAGCACGTAAGAATTCAATCAAATAGTACTTTGGCAGCATCTGAAAATGATTTCTTTTTTATTAACACTAGGTATTTTTCTCCTAAAATCTATTCTATTAAACATCAACATAGAGCACATTTTCATAGCTAACTTTTGGGCAAAGTGAGATATGTTACCAAAGCACAAGGTTTTTCAGAATTGTCTAGGTGGACTGAAACAGCACACTTCTGTCTCAATCAAGTGTTGACCTTAGGGTAAGCAGCTCTTCTTGAAGTTGGCTTATATATGTAATATATGCTAACTTTCAGGTGCTTACACTCAAGAAAGTTCTGGGAAATTATCCCTGATTTTATAAGGTAAAGCAGGGTAAAAGTACAGTACTTGATGTATGAGTTACATGTGTACAGTATCGCTATTTATGCTGTGGAATAAGAAGAAGAAATAAGGATCATTTGTACAAGGAAGAATGAGATTGCCCTTTGTAGAGCCTCAGTGCTGCTGACCTTTGAGACCTCAGAGGCTTTGGAGACATATGTAAGTGGGGAGGAGGATGGAGGGAAGCATACACCAGCTCCATATTTGGAAAGATAAATGCATTTTTCCTTAGCCAGAAAAGATGCCCAGTACCAGAAACCAGAATTTATCTGCTTCAGCTCAAGGGCTTAACCAAAATTTTGGACTCCTACACAGGTGTTTTTAGTGGCACAGAGAGGCACAGGTGAGAATAGTGTTCCCTTGACCATCTCACCTGTTAAAAAGGGATGTAAAAACCGCTGTCCCCTTAAACCCAGCAGAAATAAAACACAGCTGAAATAAAACAGATGGAGACACCGCTTATTTCTGCATGAACCAACTGATCCAGAAGAATCGCAGCATTTCTATGCTGAGTTCTGACCTGCCTGGGCAGCAGCCAGCCCAGTCCAGAAGGCACATACTGAGGAAGCCCCCTCTCCAGCCAGCTGGGGACCTCTGTGCAGACTGCAGTATGCCACATAAATGCTCCCAGGGCTCCACACCCCTTTGCTAGGTAGAGTTTATCCCAAAGGTCTTTCAGCTTGGACTGTGTTCCTGCTGTTCCTTTCAGTACCTCCTCTTTTAACCTCCTTCGCTCTTCTGGGCTGCTCTTCAAAAAACCCCCGAGAAGACACCTCCCTGCGCACATGCATGCCTCCATGAGCACAGCAGTGCTGTGACAGTTCTCTGGCTTCAGAGGGAACAGCGTGTTGTCTTACTACCTCCCAACATGACAGGCAAGGATTGGACTCCAGTTTCTGTGAAGTTTAGCCTAATACTTGGTGTTGCAGCAATATTAGAGAGCTAGCGGAGCAGTTGTTCTGCCCCTGCCTGCAGACATGTTGTCTCTCACTACCCACACTTTGTGGTGAGCATACAGAAGAGCGAGCCCTTGGAGCTGAAACAAAAGATAACCAAGGTGGAATGAAAAGGGTGAAAAATAAAATGGGTTAAAAAGAAAAGCACCACTAATACTATTTGGTTTTTTGTTTCAGTGCGGTGTTTACCTGGACAAATTTATTGGTCGTTGTAGTTGAGCTGGATGGATCAGAGCAAGAAGCTTTGGACCTGGTTCCTTTGGTCACCAACGTGGTCCTAGAGGAACACTATCTGATTGTAGGGGTGGTGGTGGTTGTGGACATTGGTGTAATTCCTATCAACTCCCGTGGAGAGAAACAACGTATGCACCTACGAGATGGATTTTTGGCAGACCAGCTAGATCCCATCTATGTGGCCTACAACATGTAGTCTTGTACCTTAAAGTTTCCATGGACTTTACTATAGATGTATAAAATTTTTTGGTGTCCACTAAAAGTGTGCAGATAAGATGCTGACACTCATCAGAATTGAACTGTTTCTTATTGCAACTTTTCAAAGCAGTCATGATTGGCAGGAAATCAAATGTGAAATGTTTTCTTTTACCACTAAATTTTAGACAAGAAGGACTCTGGGGTAAGGCCCTTCAGTGTGTTGGAAAAGCCCATTTTAAACTTTTTTTTTTTGCTTATTGGACAATACTGCTTTTTTGAGTAAATGTGGCTTTGTATTTTACATTAAGTACGCTGAAGTAGATTTTTGGTTTTTATTCTGCCCTCCAAATGGATTCTTTTCAAACAATTTGCATACTAATACAAATAATTGTTTTCTTCGTTTGTTTTAATATGTCATATAAAGAGCTGATGAATACAGATCCGTTACTAACTTAAGCCATTTTAGATCCCACATCTTAGGAAACTATGTAGTGGTACGAGGAGAATACCCAAAGTAGCACCTTTCAATTAGAAATCTTGCAGCTTTCTGTTGGAGATGCTGAAAGCCTAAAGGCCAAAGAGCCTTTGCTGTTAGCGTTAGAATGGAAGAAATTTATAAATAAGGTGTATTTCGGCAATGAACTTGCAAATATCTTTGTACTAAACTAAAAAGATAAAATAAGTTAACTACTTCTTCTGTAATTATGTACAAAACGTTTAATTTATTTTGATCTCTTTAGAAGTATAAAAGAGAAAAAACATTCAAGAATATTAAACTCTTGAAATGTTTGCTAATATAAAAACAAAGTGTTGTATTATCTTGAGTGGATAGTATCACATCAAATATATATATATGAAATATAAATTCACTAATGACAAAAGATTTTAAAGTTTAAAATGCAGTACTTGTCACTTGCATGGTGTCTCCCACTGTAGATAATCAAATGTTACTCACAATTTTTTTGGAAGAAAAAAAGAAGAAAGCAATCCTGGATTGCTAAGTATCCCTGTCAAAAAGAATCCTCTAGATACCAGCAAGTGGAATTATTGCTGCCTTTAAGGCAGTGAATGAATTTAAGAGTAAAAATGCACTACAATGATTTTCTTTTCTTTGCCATGGAGGCAACAATAAATATTCGTGCTGGCATGTGCATACACTTGTTAGACTTAGAAAAGGCAGGTTGAGGAATAGCACTGTTGTCTAGCTGCAGAACTTTGTTGCACAATTTTTTTCATTGTTTTAGTTGGTGTTTTTACTGCTAGAAGAAACGTTTTGGGTTGTTTGCACAGAGTTATCAATTTGCCTCTCAGCTAGGACATGTAGCTCAGTGGCCAGTGCATCCAGTTTACATTTACAGGAAACGATTGTTTCGGTAGTCTTTCATTTATTCCTTAGCAGAGAGGAGTGTACAGTCACTACAAGCAAATTGGCACGAACTGTGCATCTGCTAACTAGTCCCTAACAGCATTGAAACATCAGAGGAACCAATCTGCCTGTTGAAAGAACGGAGGAGTCCCACGGTCTCCGGGCTGAGGCCGTCGCGGGAGAAGAGTAGGAAAACATGCATCACAGCTGCCTTCATTTTACTACCTTCAGATAAAAGAGAGGTTTGATTCCCCACTTCTGTTGTTTTCCCTGAACTCATGCCCCCGTTTTTTAAATCCTTCCCCCTCCTTCATGTGGTTGTAACTGAATTGACCTGTTTGTGATCAAGAGTGGGATTTACCAGCTGCAGTCCAAGAATGCTTTTCTTATTGTCCCAAATGACGTTCATGTGCTGGCTCTCATTACCGGATATGCATGACTAAGATTGTGGCAGGGCAAATGTAATCATGTTTATATCACGTATAAGGGAGTCTCGATGCTGGGTGTTTAAAATCTGTTTAAAAGGTAGGGACGTTTTAGTCTGCATGTACAGTACAGAGCATCTTGCCACGTCAGACGCGTTTTCTTTCTGCCTTCACTGTCCTGTGAATAGCCCCATTCATGCTCTGCAGACCAATCCTATATTTTGTCAACTTCATTTTCTGCTCCCTAAAAAGAATAAAATCTGTTCTTAATGGCAAGTTGTTGTAAGGTTTCAGACAAGATGTTGATTGATTACAAACATAATTGCAGTGTGTGAACTAACTTGTGAAGTCCTGCTATCGCTGATCTCAGTACTGCAAAAGAAATCTTGCTGTCGTTCAAAGCATCACTTTAACCTTCACGAAGTCAACTTTGCATTCATAGAGAATAAAAGAACTGCAATGCAGTTGTGAAATGCGGTTAATAACAGCTCTCTTCTGCAACCTGTCATCTGTGGTTGTTAAATCCTGAGTTAAGAGAAATGATAAACTGAGTTTCTGGTTTTGTTGTGCAAGCAAAAGGAAAGAAACATTTAAGCACCATCAGACTGAGCAATAAAGAAGGATTGTTCTGTATTAGAAACTGTACTGTAGATAAACCATTCATGAGAATGTATAAAATGTTTGTCTTGTGACCTTGTGCTTTTGGAGTCAGACAAAACCATGTAATCAACTCGATGCACATGCACAAAAACAAGAGGGTACACAATGAACATTTAAACACAAAACTAATCAAACAGGAGCAGATTCCTCATGGTGCTTGTTTATTATATATATTTAATCCTGCTTGACACTTTACCCAAGGGAAGACTGTCCCTTTTATCAGTTGAATGTTAGCAGCGTTATTTCATAGAGTGTGGTGACTGGTTAGAGAAATTCATGTAACTCAGCCAATCACAGTTTCAAACAAAAATTTTTATGTGCAAAGGACAGCAACCTTCTTGTATGTTAAACCACCAGTACGCTTTGTACATCTGTGATAACGCCTGTTTTATATTCAAATGAACAAATAAAAGCTTTTATTTTTGTTGCTCTGAAAATATCAGTTTCTTAATTAGTCATCTGAAACAGAGCTCCCGAGGCCTGCGGGTGCTCGGTGCAGGAACATGGAGAGCTATGCTGTAATTTTATTTTGTTTACCTCTCTTGTTGCATAATTTATTAGTACAAATCATTCTACTTTTAACAATGTTTGAATACTGGTGTGGGCATTTCTTGCTGAAAGACTTTCATATGGCAACAAATGTTTTTTGTGAAATGTTTTTTTAATTCTTTTTAATATATTCAAATATACTGTTCACAGTTTTGCTGAAAGTGTAAAGATTATTGTAAAATCGGTAACATTTTGTGAGAAGCAATAACAAGCATTAGTACTGTAAAACTCCGCAAGTTTGTCACTTATCGCTTTTGTTGCAAGGTCTTGCGACCAGCGTACTGCTAACCAGTGGCTTAAGGAAGTTGTGGATGCAGGTGTTACATCTCTGCTGGAGCCTTCCACCAGTGGAATTATATGGGCAACTGCTTGGTCGCTCATGTGGGGCTAGAGCCGCCTTGTCGGTTTAGAAGCCTTGGTTGACCAGATGAAACCCCAAGGAAATGCGATACGCCAGTATCCATTGGCCTTCTCCAAAAATGCCGTGATTTCAGAGCTGGCTCTGAGCAGCAGCAGCCCCTGAGAAGAGGCCCTAGCTTGGATTTTCCAAACGTGATTTCAGAGGGTGCAGTTTGGAGTCCTTGTGTCTTTCTGGCCCATCTGAGAAGTTCAGGGTATAAAAGCTTGTCTCTGGTGGCTCAGATTTCAGGTCGCTCATCGCAAGAGACGGGCGCAGGTTGATGGACCTGCAGTTTGCCGGAGCAGAGTGCAGCCCAAGAAGTGCGGGAGTTAAAGGGGAGGTTAGGGGCGGCAGGAGGAAGAGGATGGCAGAACAGCAGCTGGTTCCTAATTCGATTTTACAATGATTCCACAAAACAAGAGAAAGGGTTTGAGCTGATGTGATTCGGGTTTTTAAAAGGTCAAAATATTTCAAGTACACATCTTAAAAATCATTTTCACGAACAGGGGCTGAAACGTGGCAAAGCTGGTGGGAATCTCAACAACAGAAAGTGTAGTAAGGTCAGAACAGTTTCTTGCACAATAAGAGCAGTGTAATGTATCATCGTTAGGTTGATACGAACAAGGTGAGAACTGGGGAAAAGCTTGTTAAAAGACCGTGCAGCTTTGTGTGCATGTGTTTTTCAACACAAAAATTGCTTTATTTGCCCCACCACTGCCATCCCAGGTGCGAAGGGGGCACGTGCACAGAGATCAACAGCAAATTCTCGCCACTCACTTGTGAATAGAATCATAGGAGAATGGGTTTGGGGGAACACGTGACTTTCACCAACACCTGTCTGCAGTCAGCAAAAATTGTTTGTTGTAATAGAAAAAGATTGTGGTTAAAACTGGCTGAGATCTGAAGAGCCAAAACCAAAAGTGTACCAGATTCTACAGTCTCAAAGTAGAAATTACTCATTTCGTTTGGGGGTAAAATATCAAAGTTCAACCTGAGTTATTTTTTGATATCCAGAGTGCTTCGTTTGGCAGCCCACGTTCCCAAATGCTGTCATTCAGCTTGCCATGATTTAGACCAACAGGCTTTCCTTTCCAGGGTATTTCTGCTCTCTTTTGGAGGATATCACCTTAAAGCTGGTCCAAAAATCCTCTCAAGGCTTGCCTCAGTTGTGCTGTACCTCACTGAAGTCAACATCCTTGAAACAGCAGCTCTCCCTTTCTCACCCAGCAGGCCAACATCAGCCCATTTCTGTACATTTTTAGCATGCATCCTGATGCTGGAAACTGCATTAAAGGGCATTTAAAATCAACCATAGGTTCCCTAAGCAGGTCGTGCTGCATCGTGCCAGTCACAATCAGTACCAGGAGTGCTCTTAACACTGCTTTCTGGTCTACATGGACAAGATTTTTTCAAAGCCAAGGAACTGTTGTATTCTCACAACACATTTAATAATTAAACAAAAAATGATTGTAACATCGTACAGCTATGGCCAGCTAATGGACTAAAGGCACAAAGTTGATCTTGGTTTTATTTCACGCTTTGGTAGGTTGCATTGACATGCAGAAAGGACTGTCCTGTGGAAGGGACTGAAGGAGGGGATAAACATGATGGAAGCCCCACTACAGGGAAGGGTGTCCACATGTGAGTGGCAGTGGGAAAGGTTTGGAGATGCTGGGCACTGAGAATCGCTGTACTGAGCCATCACCGCTGAAGAGGACACTGGTGGCTGAAGCCATAATGAAGGGCAGGGTTAGGAAGAGCATTTGGTATAAGGTGGAGATAAGGCTGGAAAAGAGAAGATAGAACCTGTGGAGGTAAGGGTCAAGTAACTGAGATTCCCTAACCCAGTGGTTCCAGAAACCTCATTTTAGAGGTTTACATTTTAATTTTCCCACCTAGGTGAGCCCATTTCAAATCAGGATGTTCCAGGTTGGGGACACAGAGCCCTGCTGATCTTAGCCTCCAATTCAGCCTGGCTTGGGTGGACAACACCTGCTAAATTCAGACAGGGGGGCTTTAGAATAAGACCCAAGAGTGGAAATGCTTGGAGGACAGATGTGCAAGACAAGCACAGAGGTTGTCCCAACCCGAAAGGTGCAGGAAACTGAAAAACCAAACGGGTCAGTATCAGGGAAAGGCGGGACTGAAGCACGGAAGTGCTGAGGGAAGACACTGGTAAGGAAAACAGCTGCATGCAAGAAGAAAATAATGTTTCCATGAAGCGAGGTGTGGAGGGGAGTACGGCATGGCCAGCATCCATGGAGCAGAGCAAGACAAGAATTTGAGCCAACAACTGCCCAAAGGAAATCAACGGCCAAGGAGATAACAAAGGAATCAAACTTCCCATTGCAGACGCACGTGCTCAGTAACAGTCCAGGATGCCTCTCACAAACATTTGGGTTCATTCAGTCCCCTGAAATCCACAGGAAGATTGTTCCTGTGTGTTCCCCCCCGCACACACAGCTGCTCTCCAGCGTGGGGATACACACTGGTGTGCATCTGCTGTGCCCTGTGGGTCTGTGCTACAGCCTCAGCGGCTCAGCACTGCCTTGTGGGGGGGGCAGTGATGAGGTGCATAGCCCAGAGATGTGCGGTCCTGCAGGGGCACACGTGGACCTGGAAACCCACAGCCCACCCCACCAAAGCAGGGTGCAGGCCAGCAGAGACTGACTGAGGAGCACTTAAGTCCTTCCCTTCCCTCCTCCTCCAGCTCTTTGGTCAGTAGAGAGAAATTAAAAAGCAAATGAAGTGTGGCCTCAGCTATAATTATTTTTTGTTTGTTCAAAGGATGGAAGCATCTTTTCATCTTGGGGCAAAGCCTTTCAACAGACCAAGGGGCTGTTTTAAGCCATAATGACTGTTAGAGATCACTCCGTGCTGAAGATTTTCTAACAAACCCCAGATTGTTCTTAAATGAAACCTTTCACTAAAATGTTCCCATTTCCAGCGGATCACATAACAGAGCCGTACCCTCACTGCAACAGCGGCACAACTGCGTTTTTGCTGTGCTTGCATGCAGACGTACACTTTTGTCGTACTTCACTTACAACAGCACTGTTTACTTCTTCCGCACAGTAGAACCAGTGCATCTGCAGGAGAGAGGCAAAGCCAGGATGCATGTGTCAGTCCTGACATGACAAAGTGTAACACTGGAGAAGAAAGCAATCACAGATGCAGGTTACAACTGGGCTCATTGTCAGTTTGACTTAATTTTAGGTGAAATAGATTTGTTCTATTTATCCAGTTTTGATTTGGAAATGCTGAGCCATAGGAAAGATCATTAATGGACATTGCTCAGTGCACACCTGCACTTCAAGTCAGACTCTTTAAACAGAAAGAACAAAAAAACTGTTCACCCACATTGGACTTTGGTTTGAACGTGGATTAGCAGTGTCAGAAAGAGAATTTTCATGAGGGCCCTTAAAGAGTGGCAAGAGTTAAACGGCCTCCTCACTGTGCCTGTGTATTTCCCCTCAGGAACTACACAGATACCCTGGAGGGCTCTCCTGCAGTTCACCGTGACCTGTCCCTCCGGCTGATGCAGAGCTCATACCCTGCGCCTCAGTTCATGGGGAAAGGCCGGGCAGGAGGAGCGCCCCATTCCCAGTGTGCTCCATGGGGGTGAGCGAAGTGAGAAGCCCCGGTAGTGTTGCACGCAACGTCTGAGGTTAGAGGGATGTGATCATGTGAATTTGAACTTGGGTTCGGTAAATGGGAAGAAATTTGGCTGAAATTCCCTTCAGGACAGCGTTTGCTCCATGAGTGCCTTCTCACAGGAGCATTCCTGCTCTGAACACAGGATCAAGCCAACCAAACCATGGACTGAAACATTGCTGAGAAAAATACAAAAGTAGGGGATAAAAGAAAGTCAAAATGAAAGAAAGAGCATCCTTTCTCAGCCCCGAACCACATGGATACTCCTTTGGATCCAGTTCTCCACTTCCATGCAGTGAGCCCTACTGAAGTTATGTTAATAGAGATTATAGAGGTAGCCCATGTAAAAGATGTTCAGGAATGTCCTGATGGGTGCCTCCAACCCTGCAGCTGAGCTGTGTGTCCTGTGCAAGCAGAGCCCCCAGTGACTGCCATTGTGCTGTAAAGTGACTGTTGAAACGGGTTGTGGTGCCAACAGGAGAAAGGGGAGATTTCACCCACATATCAAATTGCCACCCCATCGTCCTCCTCCATCTTCTGGATGCGCGGGAGAAAATGGCCCTCCTCTTCCTCTGTCTCTGCCTCCTTCTCCTGCTCCTCTGCCTCCCCTCCTCCTCTTCCAAATGCTGCTGAAGTCACTTTGAATGTCAGCCATAACAGCTGCCATTTGCAAAGCTCCTCCAGGCTCCAGGAGCTCTGAAGACTTTGGTCCTCAATCACTCAAGCTGGAGGACCTCAAATCACCATTAACTCTCAGTGATGCTGAGACTGATGCACAGAGCACAGCTTCTGCATCAGAATTCAGCCTTCTTAAAAAAGACAACAAACAAAACCCAAGGGCTGTTGCAGGACAGGGGACTCCGGACACCACTTTGCTGCACCAGACGCTGACTGCGGTAAGTGTGGGAGATGGAAGCACTCCCTGTGGCCAGGGAGGTCCTGGCCAGAGATCACGGTGAGGGCTGGCCGTGGTGGCCAAGCTCTTCCCAAGGCATATTTCACTTCTCCCAGAGTGAAATACAGACCCAGGGCTTGGGTCCTTTTTGCACCTGTCCAGATACTGCACAGGGGCTCAGCAGCCATGCTGCTGGTGGGACAGCGTGAGAGGTCCTGGGTCAGCATCCAGCACCCACTCCCAGTGGCTTGGTCAGCACAAAGCAGCTTCCTCAGTGCTGCGATGGCCACTGACATTAGGGAGCCCAGAACGAAAATGCTGCTGGGTCCAGTGTCCGCAGGAAATAATAACAAGCAATTGCATTACGGAATTGCACATCTTTCATTTCTTCAGGGGAAAAAGAGGAGGCTTTCTGGCACTAATGGCCATTACAGACTTGTGAAAAGGCTCTGTCACTCAGTCAAGTGCTGTGTCAGCCAAGGAGATTCTCTCCAGTGCATAAGCCACGCATGGCAGAGTTTCTGGCTGTGCTTTTTCTTAGGGAGGGAGCCAGTGTCACTCTTTGGCAGGGATGAGCCTGGAGCTCCCTGCCTGCGCCGTGCTGCCCGTGCCGCTGAGGCTTGGAGGCCTCATTTTGCTCCTCTTGAGAGCACGCTAGACCTGCACAACTCCCATTTGTGGATATGGCTTATTCCTCCTAATGAGGACAGTTACCAGGTGCCCCCATCAGCCCAGGTGCGCAGGTGGAGCCCTGTCTCCTGATGACAGGGATGATGGCTCCCTTTTTGCTTTCAGTGGAGCCATTTTTCACAAGGAACACTCTGTTAAAGCAGCAAGAGTGCACTGCTGGGACTGTGGCTCAGCACCCACCCTGCACGGAGCTGCCTACATCATGCTCTTCCCATGGGAGCAGAAGTGTAGGAGAGAAAGACCTTCTCCGGGAGCAGGAGTGGAGGAGAGGCAGAGACTGAGCCACCTCCAGTGACTGTCTGCAGGAGGTACCTTTCCCATGCACAAAGTGGTTAAAAACAGTTAAAAGTGGTTAAAAGCAGTGCTCTGGCTTTACTAACAAACACTGTGTGCTGCAGAGGTCCTTTCCCAAACACTAGTAAAGCATTTTGTATAACCAGCTTCACAGTGCCTTCTCTAGGCAGAGCTCTGGTTTATTTTTAGGTACCTCTCTGGGGCAAATCCTATTTCCATTGAAGCTTTACGCCAGCTTAGTTTTCACTTCCAGGGAGTTAACAGAATCTGGCTGGTGGCTTTGTAAACAAACACATTGCTCTCTGCCTTTCAGCATGGCCTGTTCTCCCTCTCTTGTCCTTTCTTCTGTTTTATCTTCAATTATTAGTCCCCCTCTGAGTAAAAATGCTCTTCAAAGCAGGTGCTGTGCTTAATTTTAGCCCCTCCATCACTGCTTACCTGAAGGCATCTTTCTGTACCGCACTACCAGCTCCAGGGCCGTAAGGCTGGAGAGGTCTCGGGGCAGGCATGGCCATAGGGAGCAGGAGCAGAAAATTAATCTTCTCTTGGTTCTTTTTCTGATTTTACAATTCTGAACCTTTTGCAACCCAGCATTTCTTTATTAAAGAGCATTACCCAGGGTCTAAGGTGCTTCTGAGCCTTTTGACATCTGGAAATAGGCTTTATTAAGGTGAAATATGACAGTTTTTCCAGGGTTCTGTGAGGTTTATGAAAGTATTTGGAGCGCATATGCATGGCTTGCATATGTGCTCTCTCTCAGTGCAGCTAAAATTGGCTGGGTAGCCCCTAACTACCGGTAACAAATCCCAAACATACTTCACATACTCAGTCATTTAAGATCTGGAGAGTCAAATGAGCCCTGAGCTGGGCAGCTCACTCCACCTAAAGGAAGCAGGAGGCAGAAACCACTGCTCCTCCTTAGTAAAATAAAGTAATAGAGTAATAATAATAATGATGACAAAACAATAGCAACAACAAAAAAAAGACAAACAATGCTTTTAAGACTGATGCTCTAGGAGCACTAAGACAGAGGCCTGTTGGCAGTGGTGAAGACGTAGCAGCTCAGAGAGAGCCCTGCGCATCCCATGAGTCCTGGTGGAAGGAAATTTCGCTGGATTTGGGGCACTCGAAGGACAAAGAGCCTCCTCTCTGCAGAGGTGGTGGTGACGGGGCCCAGTGTGGGACACACAGCAGGTCACAGGGGACCCATGTTAAGCAATGTTGGTGGGAAGCTGCCGTGGCATTTCCGAAGTACTTAACCTGATTGCTTCTGATGCTGACCCTGTTGGTGACACCTAAACCAGCATGCATGAGGGGAGGGGAGGTGGGGTTGCTGGTGAGCAGAGCCGTGCTTGGGGGCTGACTGCAGTCATCAAACGGGGAGCAGACCTGGGAAATGCAGGGCAAGGGGGATGATGTTTCTTCCTGATCCTACTATGCTGGCTTGAATCAGCGTAACTAAGTCATTTGCAGTGCATGCACGCGCTGTGCTGGCTATTTGTATTTAATCGAGCTTCACCAAGATCAATGAACAAAATTTGCACTCCGGTAAAATGCTATGACTCGTGTAAGAACAGAAAAGTTTGGAGAGTAAAATAATGACAGAGGCTTTTGAGGGATCTTTAAATATTTAAAAGATTTTTATTTATTTATTTTTTTTCTCCTGGGACTTCCAGGTCTTGCCAGGTCTTAATTCCCACCGGGAAACGCTTGATTTCCACAGAGACGCCAGTTCTTACGGTGTCCCTCCTGCAGCCCTGAAGTCACAATGGGACTCCAGGACAACCCGCCCTCTGCGGCTCATCCCAAAATGTCTCTTTCTCTTGGGGGTGGCTGTGGGACATGCCCTGGGTGCACCAGCAGCAGCCCTGAGCCCTTGGCTGCCTCCAGCCTATCACTGGAAGCAAGCCCTGGCTTCAAAAATAAGCAAGAAAGACCGACTGCTTCTCAGGGCTGTGTTTGTAAGAGAAGCGTGGCCGCTGTCCAGGCTGGAGCTGGATTCATGGAGCCCCCTCAGTCCCTTCACATATAATTATTTCATTAACAAAATGTATGAGGCCCAGGCTCATGGCTGGTGGCTGAGATAGACAGAGAAGAGGCAGAGTGGGGCCACTGCTGGGAGGAAGCACAGGGAGAAGGGTGTCTGTGAGTGCAGAACCCAGCATTCAAACCAGAACATGATGGATGTGACCCTCAGAGGCTGCTGGTTCTGAAGCACTGGAAAGATTTAACTTTTGGTGCCAAGAACTGTGTTAAGTGCTCAAGCCCTTGCACAGACCCAGCAACTCACCTCGAGTCAGGAGGAAGGTCCCTGTGAGTCCAGGCACAGCTCCTCCATGCACAGCCCTGGTCTTTCTAGGTAGGGACAAGTCAAAACAGCAGACACAGGTGCCCACCCCGGGACATAAGGACAACTGGCCCACATCAGCACAGAGACTTCCAGTGAGCGTTTTTTTAAATACATTTATTAACCAATGTTAACACATTAAATGACTCTATATATTGCTAGTCAGAGCAGCTTACAAAATGCCAGAATGCATCATAAACTGGACAGCCACAATGAATAATTACAATGTGCATAGTGGCTAAGCTCAACACTTTAATATAGCTTTATGATTTGCAGAAAAATTAATTTTAAATCATGATTCCTAAAACAATCAATTGTAATTTTACCTAAAACTTATACAAAACCAGGCCACAATCTTTTTTTTTTTTGTTTTGTTTTGTTTTTTTTTCTTTAAAACACACAGTTTTCACGCTGTAGTAACTTGGAAATGTGCAACCGTGTCAACAGAGACAAAAAAGCCAAAGTAACACGAATCTTACTTTCATGCAGCTATCAGTTAAATATTACATATTCTGGAATGATTTTACACCAAAAATATTTCCACAATAACTTGCTTTCATAGGGGTGGATCGAAGTTTTGGAACTTGTAAAGTAATCGAACAAGATTGATTTTTAGTTGTGAAGTGTTTTACAGTCACAACACAGAGGCGACAAGAGTTATTCACACATTTATCAGGCAATAATGTAGCTATGGTAAGACTTGTTACCATCAACTTCCTATTTTTTTCCAATCAACTTACCACTTAATTTCTGCAACAGATTGGGCGTTATTTGGCAGCATCTAGTCAATTAACTTAGATCACCACTGTAAGTAAAGCAGATCAGGATTTCAGTGGTAGTTCACAGAAGTCTTAGTTATATTTTCACCTTTACAATGACCCTGACAAATCCTAGAGAAGACTTTTTGAAAGGCTTTCCTCCTGATTCTTCAGCTTCCATCGTTCCATCATGTAAATGCTTTCAATAAATATCAAAGATCTAAATAAATATTTACAAATTATTCCTCTAACTTCTCAAAAAATAGCTGGATGATTAATGGGCATATGACTCAGTCTAAGACCAATCTTTGAGAGGAACTAAAATGCGGAGTCACTTGAAAAGAAAAGCTATTTAAGTAAGCTTTACATCTATTTAAAAAATTGTCTCTGAACATGGATGCAATTCATATATCTATATATAAAACAAACAGAAAGAAAATAATTTTTCAACTATCGATCCATTCCTATTGGTAATGCTTCTTAATCCAGACATTCCGCAAAATACAGACTTTTTACAAATCACGGCATCTTTAATACAAGAAAATTAACATGCATTATTCTTCATTCTGAGTACAGTGATGGAGCTCATTATTAGGCAATGACCCATTACTACAAACATAACGGCTTCTGTGAAACTTAAGTGCTTTTTCTCCTTTTATTATCAAGTTACAATGGACCAGGCGACACCAGATCATAGGCAGTCGAATGACGTTGGATTGGGGGGCCGAAGGGGGACGCAATAAACAAATTTGTATGCCTCATGAATAAAGGTAGTTGGGATTTCTTTGTTGGATTGGGTTGGTTTTTGGCTTTTCTTATTCTTGTTACAAGCACTCATGCTAGGACAAAGATGAAATGTGCAAACTTCAAAATTTAAATAGTCATTTTTCTCTAAGATCCAGCTCAGTAAAAGATTACCCCAGTTCCCTGTGATTTTAAACTACAAGATCAAAGCTAATATTTTGTTATAAAAGTTATATATTGAAAAGAAATAATGAAAATAAAACACAGTTGGGAAATATTTAAGAAAAAATACGCAGGACTAGCACCTGCTGTGTCAACCCTGTTCCCTAAATTCAATCATGTACCCACTGGTATAACCAATAGATAATGCCTTTAAACAGTAAAATTAAGCTGAACAAAACCAGCTCAACAAGGTTAAGAAATAAATGTTACATCAAGGTAGTATGCTTCGTTTTGCTGAAACAGTTCTAGACTTCTTACATTCAGATCTAGTTTTTAAACTTGAGTGACTTTCTTATTTTTAGATCTGCTGTTCTGTTTAAAGATTAAAATCTCTGTAAAACCTAAAAATGTTTTAAAATTTGCCGAAAATGCAACAAATCCTCTAGGTTAAAATTAGTTAAAGTAACCTGCTCCCACAGATGTGAAATTCATTTCGCCGACAAAATTTTTGGAGGAGCATTCAACAGAAGATTGAAATTACTGTGCAAAATTTCTGTTACGAAAAGTGTTTAAAGGCTGGTGCAAAATGGGAAGCAAACTCTAAACAATTTTGGCTTCTTGGAAACAAAAACCGCTGTGTCTGAGAATAGCAATCATCGGGGTGGTTTGCTAGGGGAGGAATAGCTCTTTCATCTTTTTCTGCGGCAGGTACGTTTGTGTTCGGCATGCCAGTGCTCCTGCTGACACTTGATGGAGCAGTAGGAAGTGTTCCAGCAGCAGTGGTACATGGCCTCCTCTTCACAGTTGTAGCACTGGAGAGAACAAACGAGATGAGATTAACACCCTGGTAGGATCCCTCCTTACCAATGAACGAATGTTCTCACCGTGGATGCACAAGCATGGGCAGAGCAATATTTCTCTTTTATTTACGCTTGGGGCATCCAAAGGCAGGAGGGCATTTTTCACATGTGCTGACTAAAGCGGCGCTCTTTAGCAAATCTGCACAATGCTTTCATATCTTCCAGAGTCTGGAATCTTGCTTTTGAAAAGAAATCATCTCTCACTTAAGAAACCTCATTTCTCAGGGCAGTGAACTTATATTTTTCAGCCACACAGTGTGTCTTTTACCCTGCATTTTTATAAGAGCACCCTGATCTATGTCTAAAAAGCAACGATAAATCAGCAGGTACATCTGGCATGAACAGCTTCTGCACAAGCTTGAAAATCAGCATCTCTGAGGTTTCTTTACAAGTATGACACGTCCAGAGGTTTCTGGGTAGCACGGTTTTGGGCTAGGAAAATCTCCAAAGTCACAATACCAAAATCACCGCACGAGACATTCATTTGTTACTAAGTGGTTTGTTATAGCCCATTTAGGGCAAGTCTGCAAGGAGGCCACTGTCACTGGGGTTTGCTGACCAACCAGTGCTGCAACCCTGTGGGAAAAAAAACCCAACCCTGTGCTGCGTCAGTGCTACTAAGAAGATCAATAAGGTGCCTTTTCCTTCAAGTCTTCCAGAAACCAGGGAAGGCCTGTTGTACACAGGATGGCTACACTGGCTCCTGCTCCACATCACGCCTGCCAGGAAGGCACAAGACTCCTGAAAGAAAGAGATGCTGCACCGCTGCAGAAATACTTGTTTCTGGGGAGTGCTGCAGCAAAGAGGATTTCTACCCTGTCACACATAGAACATCCCCCAGTTTCCTGGCAGCTGGAGGAGCTACCTGGAAAATAACCCCGTGGCCTCTCAGGATCTGAAAAAAGGGGATCAAAATACTGGTCAACACTACGGGTAGTCAATCACAACGTATGGCACTCAGATGGGCAACGTGCCATGTCTCCAGGTGGGTTAATAAATCTAAAGGGAGTGTTGTAAAAGCATTAACTATCATTCTGACAAAATCCTGTAAAGTAGGGTGGCATTGCTGCAAAAGGAACTACCCTTGAGAGACAGATTCTAATGATCTCAGATTTGTCTTTCTCAATTCAGTCTGCTCAAAAACAGGGGGCATCTTTATGAATCCAGTTTGAAATGCTTATTGCATGACAGGGAACAGAGGGAGGGATATCACAGTCTGCACAGGCTGCTATCAAACCACAGGATAACACACAATTTACTTTTTATGTCCTAGCTACAGCATTGTTAATAGAACAGGCACTTACAAAGAAAACAAATCCAACTGCCTTAAAAGAAAACAAAAGCACACAAGCCTACACACTACTAGAAGTCAGATCCAAGAAAGGTGACATTTACATTGGCTAAACTGATAACTATTTATTTACATCAGCAGTAAAGGGACTGCCCTGGCTGCATGAGAAGGGAACCTCTCCATTTTCCTTTCATAACTCAGCTCCAGGGAAGTTTATTTGTAGAAATGACTACAAACAAGTGTCCTCTTGAGAGCTGTTCTCCTGGTTTTTCATGTTGTTGGCTGCTCACAAGCCTGTGGGAACCATTAGGATCATCCGCTGGAAAGGTGCAGGGAACAGCTGTCTCTCCATTAGATACAGCATGGGCCTCGGCCCAGAGACCAGCTTCACATCTGCTTGCTTGGAGAGATCAAAAAAAGTCAAGACAAGAGAGGACATCTGACGTGCGGGTCCCGCACTTGCCTTTACACATGTTGGCCACAAGTGTGGGATGTAAATCTCCACTTAAAAAAGGAAAATAGTGTAATCTAAGCTGGTACCAGCACATGTGGCAGAAAAGGCAAAATGCCAGCTGGCCTGAGACCTCTTCTTTCCTTTGTATTTTCCTCTTTGTAAATGTTACCAATCAACTGGGGTTTTGTTTCAGACAGTACACATCACAGACAATGCTCATTCACTTAAAATCAACCTGCTGCAACTTAGAAAAAATATACATGTAAATATAATTGAAAGAGAATTTAAAAATTGTCTATAAAAATGATTTATGTGCCAATTTAAATAAGGATTATATGCAAATAAAAGAACTGGGAGAAATTAAAACGGAAACATTGTTAAGACTAGCACTCTAGCCCATATTCTGGAGGCCATCAAACTCTTTACATTTCTTCCCTTTGACTGCTATTTACTTGAGGTAAATCCAGATCTTCAGGAGGTATAAAAATTAAATTGGCTGAAGCCAACTGTGACCAGTTAGAGCAACAGAAAATATTGTTCTATAACTATGTGCTAGGATCCTGAGAACTGGGAGTGCATCTTCTCATGTGTTCATTCACCACCAACAAAAAGATCCCTTGATCCCGACTGGATTTTTTTTAGGCATGAGAAAAAGACAACTCTAGCGTGAATAACAGCAGCTGTATTCCCAAACCTAGACATCTGCATTATGCAAAGCCAGAGGTCTCTGCTTCTAATTAAAAAGCAAAGCCACCAAAACTCATTCAGAATGTGTGTTAATTACACGAGATTTTGGTAAGGAGGTATCATAATAGCAGCATACAAGAGCAGTACTACACACCAGGGACAGTCATTAATACCACTGAAGGCAAAAGCCACTGGGGAGTTCTGTAATTGGACCAACTCTAGGTGCCTGAGGCTGTGTGTTGGCAGGCAGATCCATCAGCTTGAACACAAAGGTGTTTATCCTTACTCTCCCTACTACCACATGCAAACTAGCTGCCTATATGATGCCTTCATTTAAGATGGTGATGGACAGATAGCTTTGGGCCACAGAAATAGGCAAGACTGTCAAATACTCTTTGTATCTTTAACTGTCTTGCTCAGAAAAAGGGTTTATGCACAAGATTGTAAGACACAGTGATGCAGTACCAGGGCACTCTGTGATTAAGCTATAGGATATGATAAAGGCACACTGGAGTAGATGAAAGTAAGTTTCAGGGCTCTCATAAATTCTGCCTTCAAAAACACCAAGAAGTAGCTATTGCTAAGTGTCCAGGGTCACAATCAAGTTACTGTGATAGAGTTACTGCGTGTCAGCTGAATGGTCCCAGCAGTTCATATGTGCACTCTTAACTTTTGACAGAAGAGAGCTACTTTGACATTGTTCTATAGTGGGCAAAGGTAATTCAATTTCCCTCTCAAGTGCCACAGGCAAAAGCATGCGTAGAGACACCAGCAGCTGTGATGCATTAAACACAGTAACTTGATCAACTCAGAGACCTAAATAACTTCTCTGGTCTGCAGAGAGGTAGATGGGGTCTCTAACTGACAAAAACCCAAGCACTGCAGTATTGTACACCCCAAGCAAAACCTCTGCTAGGAACAGAAAAGAAGACCCTCCAGGAGCTCGGGCACTTTTACTTCTCTGTACAAAAAAGTCATGAGTGTGATAGTCTGCGACCAATTGCCTTAGTATTTTTTTCACTCTTCTACAGAGCAGAGTTTTCTCTGCAGGGACCATCATTTAATCTGTAGGAACAAGGACTAATGAGGCTGAACATAAACAAAGAGCCTTTTACAGCAGAAAACAAACAGGAGTTGCAGGACAAAGCCAGAGCTGGCTAGCCCAGGGCTCAGCGGCAGTGGGACGGGTGTCCAGCGCTGCTCAGACCAGTGTGCCACCTTGTGGCAAGGCACCCGCATACTTCTCAGCTGCATTTGCAAAATCAAAGCTCAAAAGGAGGCGTACCCAGCCTCCTGCATGTTACAGATAGCTATTATAGTGCGCTGTGATTTTCTGAACGATGGCTTTCAATTCCTTGTTCTATGAAAATTAGCAAAGAAATAACAAAGTTTGTATTGTGTGCCGGGCTCACTGTTCCTCAGCATAACAGTTTCAACCCGTACTCAAAGACTAGCAGCACAGTATTACACTGCTTCCAGTTGAGTAGATGCTGTATAACTTTGTGAGAGAAAATAACTTCTGGGTTGAGAAGAACATGAGACACATAACAAAGAAAACCAAGGAAAAGTTTGCAGCATGAAATAAGTCAGATGTCTGTTTTCACTTTTCTAAAGCGCACACAAATATGTTTTTTGTAGGCAATGCTGCAGATTTGGACTTTAGGACTGAATAAGGGAGAGGAATATACTTCAGGAAGTCATGTCGTATATACAAAAGAACATAAAAGAGCTGCAGAAAAATCTAAGAAACAAGAAGGCCAAAAGGATATCACTACTAGAATTATTAGCTGTGTAATCCAAATTGATACAGCCAGATACTGTGTCCTCTGGGGCCTTGAGATCAAAGGAGTGTCAAAATAATGTAAAACATCTCATATGGAGTAAAACATGTCTCATATGGAGAAAAAAGTATTTTGATACAAACAGCTGCCTGGACCCAAGAAGATGGTGCTGTTAACACCACATAATTAAGATGGAAAGCGATCTGAACTTTGAGTCAGAACTTGGAGGTTAAGAAAATTTGAAAGCAGTAATATGAAGGACAAAACCTTAATGCTGAAAGACCAGTGAAAGAGCCGTGTAGTTAAAAGTAAGGAAATAATCACCTTCAACTGGCCTGCAGTATGCATTATACTTTTCCATTTACTCTCTTGTAGTAAATTTTTTATGCTTACCCACTGCTTCTTCTTGGTCTGGGAAATCAGTTGCTTGTGCTGGCCTGCTAGCTTCTTAATTTCTTCTAAAAATTCTTCTTTGCACTTCTCCTTTACCTGCTTACATTTTCTGTCCATCTCTCCTTGTGCATTGGCCACAGCTTTATTTACAGCCTGCCTTTTCTCTTCTTCCATCTCTGTACGTAGCTGCCATAACAAAGCCAGGAAAACAAGTCAGTGGACAGCTACCGGAATAGAAGCATCTCCTTTAAACCTCTACTCTTCAAGCCTCTCTTACTGATGTAGCTGGAGGTCACATAATTAGAGATTTCTCCTATTCAGAAACGTTCAAAATTAAAATGTCACTTTATTTCTGTTCTGATAGGCAGCTACAGAAAAGGCTTAACAGCTCCCATATACATTTTGTCAACATTCAGTCTACAAATCTATGAATTTATTTCGGACACAGATTTTGTTTTTTCCAAATCTACAGCTACATATAAATCTACAACAAGGGCAAAATGGAAATACAAAATAGAACATCCCTGAGTTCAGTAAGAGGTACCTTTTAGGATTCATTGTTGATGGTATTCCTTTGCCCTCGCTCAGCTATCTAAAACTTTGGTGTCTTAATCCTAAAGGATCAACAGTTGAACTCCCTAGGTTCATTCCACAGTCCTTCACCCGTAAGGCAATTCATCTTGCATTAAGAAATGTACTTAAGAGAAAGGTGAGATAAACCATCCTCTAAATTGTCCTGCTCTCTTCAGCTAAACAGGACCAGGTCAGGCTTCAATACTGAATTTTAATCAGGTTATCATTAAATACAAAAAATTCAAACATATCTCAGCAAACCTATTTGTTTAAGTCAGAAGATTGATGAAAGAATTATTTATGAGTAGCATTTAAACAATGCCATTGTGTACAAACACAGCTGACAGTGGAGACGGAGGCTTTGGAAATGGACACTCATGAATGAACAATCATTTTCATTTTTGGATGTGATTTCACTGGATTCAAATCAAAAAAAGCACTTTTCTGCTTAAACTAAAATCTGTTGGTAAAGAAATGATCTAAAAAGCAATAATGAAGATTGTTTTGATATGGTCTCTTTGGGAAAGGTTTTTTTATTCATTTTCTTAAGGGTAGATTTACAAAAATAGAGAAGAATGTGAAAAAAATCGACACTCCCCCTCTCCTCAAACCAGGGTGTAGGTGGTGTTTGACAAGTGTTACCTTTTCTACCGCCTCTCGCACAACTCTCTCAGTTTCTCTTTTGTGATCAGCTTTCATCCTGTCCTTGAAATCATTAAAGATTTTGGTGTATTTGTCATGGCACATGTTCTGACACACTCCATCATTACTGGTCTGGGTGCTCCGATGCAGCATTTTTGGAGAAGAGGCACTTAACTTCTTGGTCTGAGTGGAGACTGAAACTTTTTCAATGGGCTGAGGCATTGTGGGAATTTCCTGGCTTGAACTTACTGCTTCAGTTTCAGGTTCTGGCTCCTATAAGGAAAGAACAAACTTGTAAATCCAAGTATAAAACAGAACAAGTTAACTTTCAGTTCTCCAGGAGAAAAAAATGTTGCAGGACTAATGCCAGTGCAGTTAGTGTGAAAGGTGTCTGCTGAAGACCTTTAGCCCATGGGATATGGGATCCCTGGGGAAAACCAGCGTGACAGTAGGTAAGCATTTTGGGCATACTTTCCTCAAGAAGGAAGCACATGTATGGTACATCAGTATGCCACACTCAGCAGCCTCACTTCCCCAAAAGCATGATAAACATCAGAGGCTATGTTTAATCACAGCAGATCCCTTGGGATGACTGAAGTTTTACTATAGATTTCCCCCCACACCACTCCACTTGAAGAGACTGTAGCTGTGTGGTCAAGGTGCCTGAATTGTTTTGGCAAACTCTGGGCTTACTCTGGCGCAACAGAGGCCTCACTGGAGTCTGTAATAGTCCATTGATTTCATAGAACTGCTGCAAAGATTGATTAGTGCTTCAAAGGTGCTTTGAAGATGAAAGGGTAATGAGCATCCAAGTCTTGCTTCCAATAATACAGAACTAGACCTGTATGACCACAGAAGCTTTCTGCAATTACATAATTATCAAGAAAGAAGTCATAGTTACAGTAGTGTACTGTACTGAATTTAGCTGCCTATGTTATTACACTGTAACACCAATTGCTCCTGATCTTTAGAACAGACAAGGGGTAATGGGTTAAAACTTAAACAGAGGAAGTTTAGACTGGATATGAGGAAGAAGTTCTTTACTGTAAGGGTGGTGAGGCACTGGAATGGGTTGCCCAGGGAAGTCGTGAATGTTCCATCCCTGGCGGTGTTCAAGGCCAGGTTGGACAGAGCCTTGGGTAGCATGGTTTAGTGGGAGGCATCCCTGCCCATGGCACGGGGTTGGAACTTGATGATCTTAATGTCCTTTCCAACCCCAACTATTCTAGATGCTATAATATCCCTGCAAAAGTCTTACTGACATTTGAAATGTCTGAAGACACAGATGAACATTATTTGGATTTTTTTAACTTAGTTTTTTTTGAAAGCTATTCAATAGTGTTCAGAATAAGCCCACAGTCCTTGTACACCAGACTTGCTCAGAACTGGCCTCTATACCTGGTTGTGTGATGGGGCACTGCTCACGCCAATCAAAAGGCTGACTGTGCCTTCTGCAGCCAACTAGTTTCTAATAGGTCACTGTGATTGACTTCTGGATCAAATATGAGCAGAGCTAAGAAGGCAAATGTTAAGACATAAATTTATGAAGCAAATTACAGTATCTGCTTGACAGAAAATACAGCAAAATGACAAGACATCCTAAACTGTAATCTCCCTATCTTGCACTCTAATATAGTTTGTGCCTCAGACAGCACAACCTGTGTGTCACTGCCTCCATCAATGAAGGTGCCTCCTGCAGTATCATATACAATGGGGAGACACGTGCTCAGGTATTAGGAGCAGCAATGTCTGTTTTTCAGGAACCAGGGCCATCCCACATAACTCTGATGCTAGAATACCTGAACCATCCTCTATAATGGAGTCTTAACTCCTCTTCTGAGGCCTGCATGTACATGCAACTTTCTCGTGTTCAAAACACAGCAGAAACAAGGCCAGGAAAAAGTACTCAAAACTCAGGGAAGAGATTCATGGCAGTCTCAGTAAATGCCCCCTTGTGTACAAGCATAATAACACAGTCCCTTGGTTACATGATCATTCAGCATGCAAGCTGGATAAACAAGGGAGGAAATTCCACAAAGGTGGAGAGGACATTTTATAAACATAATATACTTGATCATTTAAAATTCTTTAGATTTTCTGCTGTTTACAGATTTAATAACCAGTCTGAATTTGCCATTAGAAAAAAAATGTTGTAAGCTGACTGTTAATTTATTCATGATACAGAATATTACCATGATGACACCAGTGGTTTGCATGTGGGAGGTGCAATTATGTTTGTTAGCAAGGAGGACCAAGCTATGGGGCTGGAACTTTCAAGATTAACACTGTAAAATCAGTAAAAGGTGACAGAACTTGAAGGAGTGCCTGTGAAAATTCCAGATTTCCTGTACTGTGCTATGTCTACAAACATGGTAATTGAGGTTACTTACTTCTTTCTTGAGTTCCATACTCTGGTTACGTCTTCCTTTCTTTGCTCTTGGTTCCTGAGTAACCTTCAGCTATGAACATCAAGAAAAGCACACTGCATCAGTCAGAAAAACAGTTCATATAAGTTCATTGTAACATGACTGATGTACATTTTTACCTTTTTTTTTTTGTGATTATTTGCAATTGTTTGATTTAGCAAATAGAAAGTTGAATATTGTTCTTAAATGAGAAGTACACACAATAAACTTTCCACATTACCACTGAAGACTACGACTGCATAAAGGAACAAAATTAATGAACGAGTTCTAACATTCAATATCTATTTGCTAAAATGCATTTAATCATTCTTTTCTTAACTTCACATACCAGTTCAAACACGTGTTTCCGGAATGTTCTCATATCAGTGACCATAATTAGGCAGCAGATCTTGTTGGTAGCCAGAAAACAGCAGTAATTATAAAGAGAATGCAAGTATGTAAGGCTGGTATGATTATCCAGGCTTGTGATAATTGATTGTAATTGCATGTTTGGAGGGGTATGAAACTTCATGCTGAAGAATTAAAAGCCAATCCCCAGCAAAAGAAACAAAGGTGAGATCTAAGTGGGTGGTGTATTATTTTACAATGGGTTACAGAAAAGTTCTTACTCCTGTCTTTGAAGTATCCAGTACTAGCTAGTGTTAGTAACAGGATACTACTGATTACTACAGAGCACTGATTTTGATGGCTACTCTTATGTTTCTGTATCTGAGAAACCAGTGAAATGGATATAAATATTAACCAAGTGCAGGATGAACAGCTGGGGTGGAGCAGAAAATATGCAAATGGACACTTCAAACCCTGTGACTGAAACTTCTGAAAAACTGGGAAAATGCCACTGTTACCTTTCATAAATATTATCTGCAACCATTTTCCTGTTTCAACATACATTGTTGCATGACTGCATACACAACATTAAATAAAGGGGTTACAATGGGTAAATAAGCAAATCAGGCTAAAAAATCTAAACCCACTTTGATAAGGAGCATTCCCTTAACACAACATCCAGTTTTATGAGCTTTAAGTTTTAAGCTACAAATTGATAATAGACCTTGTTTGACAAAAGGGCAAAGGAAGAGGGTCAAAACACACTGACTTTTTAAATACAGGCTTAGAGAGAGTATAGTTGTTTTAAATGAGGAAAGAAGATGTTGCCAGGGAAAAGACTGCCAAGAATATACAAAGCATCGTGCAAGCTATGAAAATCTTACTGCCAAGTCAGTAATAGCGAATATATAACACCCTCTTGGACAATGAATGACTAGCAAGGTTCAGCTGTGGTAAGAGAATTTCCATATCGCAGTGCAAAGTTTTGTATCTTGGCCCTTTGTGCTTTTCACCATTGTTAAAGCAATATATTTTTTCTTGTTTTGCAGAATTATTTGTAATGACTTCAATCAGTTGCTGGTCACATGGTTCTCAACCATTAATGCTTCCACTTAACTTTTGCTGGACTTGCTGAAAATGTCATGGTTGGTGCTACTCAGGGATCTGTGACAGTCCAAAGTGAACATAGTCCAGCTGTGAAAAGGCTGAACAGCTACAGCACTGTCCCTTGATGGAAGTCCAAGAAGGCAGTGCTGCAGTCTATCTGATATCCATGACATTTAACTTGAACATTCCTATTTAATTTAGAAATCTTGGTCTGTCTTATCAAGGTGCTGTACGTTATAAACATTTTGAAACTACCCAGAGGTCATCTAAGAAACTGAGGAAAGAGGAAAACTCTGTATTCTTGCTATTAGCAAACTACAAAACACAAGGAAAATGATCCTTTGAACCCTCTTCTTGTCACCACCAAAAGATAGAACACAAGGGTAATTTAATAGAACATTAATCAAAACCATGTCACCTTTGTACCCTTTAATAAATTGCCCTGATTGCTAATATTGTGACAGCACTCACCTGCTCGTTGCTGGTGGAAGAGATACTTGACTCTGCCTCCTCTTCCCCTTTATCTTCATTCTTTGATTTCCAGAATCTCCCCTCACGAAGGAAACGCTGGTGCAGTTCCAGCTCATCACAGGCCTTCTTCCACCCCATACTGCGTTTCACATGCAGCCGATGGATGTTAACTGTGATGTCTTGAATATTTTCAGAGGGAATCCAGGCCCTTTTGAATACACAGTACAGACAGGTTTGGAAACATTACATACAGGTGACATGAGAAATTTACTTCAGAAGCAGTTTTTCACAGTGGCCAATCACTGACAATTCCTTTTTACTCATTTTTTTTTGTATATTCCACATGAATGACAAAAAGAAAAAAGAAAAAGAACTGCACTGTGTTATTATAAGCACTTGTTTGCTGTGAGTGCTATGGATGAAATTCTCTTTCATTTTGGTGAGCCACAAACTGCCCCCAGCACCAACAGCTGTCACATCTCCTACCTGCTCTCTCGCTAAATGCTCTGAGTCAGACACAGAAACATCTTTACTGAATGTTCATATGCTAACCGAATTTAGCCCTTGACCTCTTTTCTAAAACTGTCAAGGAGTGTACCAAATTATCCCCTTGAACAGAGACATTTTGTAGCGTGGGCTCCTGTCTATCAAGACTGAACACATGTGGGGACTCATGCTCTTTCTGAATGAATTCACGCCAGTGACTTGGTTCCAAAGGTACTTTGTCCTCTTAAATATTTTCGGAGAGTTCTCACAGAGTTAGATGGACAGCTCTTGACATTTTGAAAGGTTATACCAAGCAACACTAGACATAAAAGAAAGAGTCACTGCCATGTATATCTATATAACAGGGTAAATACTCAACGAATCAAAAGTCTGTGGACATATTCTCAATCTTGCAATTTAAATACCAGTGAAGTCAAAGAAACAATGCTAATTTACACCAACCAGGAATAGGGCCTTTCACCCAAGTCCAGCACAATAACTAAATAATGGCACTCCACTAAAATGCATTTTGCCTTTTCTATCAGCATATGTTAAAGAAGTTACAAGCACCTCATCCCGCAAATGCATGGTACTTTGCTAAACAGTCTGAAGCTGTGTGAACTTAATGCCAAAACTACTAATAAAAGCTGTATTTGGAAACAGATTCAACATAAATCATTCTGTGATTGAGACACAAATAACGATCCTTTGTCCGCTTTATGCTATTAGAAAATTGTGGTAGTTCATACAACAAATGGAAACATGTTATACATTGTGCAAGTTACACTAAAACCAATTTAAATAAACAGCCTCATAGAACTCTGCTACTGAACTGCTTAGGCCTTTTTGGCATGCACCAAAATACACTACCTTCCCAACAGTCATGAATTACTTAGAAATGTCTCCTCTTCTCACATTATAGGCATACAAATCAAACAGGAAAAAAAAACAAAAAAATGTAGATCCACTCTAGTAACACTACTATAACCTCACCCAGCCGCTAAACAAACAACAGGAGATGGAAGTAAAAGCTGAGCTAAGAGTCAAATCTGCAATGTAAAGAGTTACTCTCTGAAACTGCAAACTGGCTCACAGCGGGAGCTCTGTTCTAGAAATGAGACAGAAAAGACTTGCGATATATATTGTATTACTAAAACACAAAATTGCAATGTGCCTGCTCAGAAGAGAAAATAGAACAGAGTCGATACTGCTGGAGGTAAGAGTACATTTCTGTCCAATTTTCATCTTGGCCTGGATTAGCAGGTTGCTACTGATTTGACGGAGCATTTGAAGTTCGCTTGCTTGCTTTAATTAAAATGGCATTAAGTAACATCCCTATGGCAAATCTGGAAAGAGAATCTCAGAGCCATTTGGCAACTTCAGATGTGTTAGACTGAGCTTTAGATTTTCTGAAACAATTACGGCAAAGTATTCAGTCTTTCTAATGTTGGCAACTAGCAGAGCCAGGACTTAATACATGATAGATGAGATAAATTCTTTTGAGTATTGTTTGTAAAAAGCAGCACATGGAATTAATAAATTACCTTTGGTGGTGATGGCCAAAAAAGCGAACATCAACTTGATTGTCCTCTTTCTGCATGACTTTGGCTGGCCAAAACCCAAAGCCTTTCATTTTGGCCCAAACCAGCTCATGATTAGGTATCTGGAAAAAATGTCACATTTATTATTGTATATGAAGTATTATATTGATATCTCCCACAAATATTTTGCTGTAATACTATTCTAGTATTTTAAGAATATGGTTGCTGTTTATGTTTGGTATTATTTTCATTTTTATCTTCTTACGGTGCATATTTCGCTGTTAGATGCAGTACTTGGATCAAAGTAAAAAAAACAATAGAGTCTGAAAAGGGTGTAACTGTCTATTGAAAACAGAGATCTTAAGCAGCCCCAAAATTAAACTTGTCTTATTAGCTTCATCCAGGAGTGAAGTTTTATTTCTGTAAGCTCCTTATTTTCTTGTGAAACTGTTGTAACTGGCTGATAACCAAGTTTCACAACCTATATTGTTACAGCTTTGAAGCTCAATCAACATTTCACTTGTGTAAAATGCCTAGGCTTACAGAGTCTTAACCATGCTTTTGAAAAAAGCCTACTTAAATGGAACATTCAATGCATTAATGATACCAAAACTACAAGCTTTTGTACCAAAAAGCAAACAAATCAAAATCAGTGTCAGAAACATACACAAGGATAGCAGAACCAATTGTCAGGTCGCGCATTTGACAAATAGAAACAGTTCTTGCAAAGCTGCAGTTCATCCAGCTGAAAAACAAAAAAAGGGAAATAAGCCCCAAAATATCCTTTTTATGCGACTTCAGTAGTATCCCTCTCTCTCACACAGTAAAATTTTTCAGCCCTGCTTGCTGATTTAGTGGAGCTACTTCTGTCTCTGCAAACCAGAGGTGTGAAACTGAGGTGAGCTGGTTGAAAGACAAGCTGCAGAAATATTATCCATGAGAAATAAAGCAGTGGGAGGAGACCAAGTCATGTTTTAATGATTTATTATATCTAAAATGCAAACAATAGTTCTTTAAATTCATCAGATATTTAAAGTACATTCTGAAAGAAGTCACTTAACTGTAGAAATTGAGAAAGTTTTATTTTTTGGTCTCTTCTGAATGATGAGAAATGTTTCAATGCCAGAAACAGAATTTGGTAGGAATCTCACCTCAGGTTCAATTCATATTAGCAAGTACAATTATTTCTAACACAACTGTATATTACTATTTTCAAATCTAAGATTTGAATATTGGTATATTCCATATGATAGTCTATTTGGGAAAAAAAAAAAAAAAAAGAGGAATACTGAATCAGCTGTTAGAAAGTTTAGGGAAAATTTATTATAAACTTCAGAGCATTTTAACTTTTGCAGTATGAAGAATAATTTTCTTAGGTTCTGAAATGAAAAGTATTTTGTCTACATCTTGGTACTACTTACTTCATGACATGTGTCTTTGTAAAGCATCCTTGCTATATCAGCTTGTTCACTATCCGCTATAAATTAAAAATAAAGGGTATGAACAATCACAGTATGATCACAATGCTCACAAAGATTTGCAGCTGTTGTTGCTATGATTTTCATGCTATAATTGTCTGGCTTGAGTATACAAACCATAATTTAGTTACTTGGATAACCCTTACATTTAAAATTTTGTAACAATAAGTTCTGTTTTTGTTTTCTGTTTCATATTTATGTGCAGAAATACCATTGGTAGCTTTTAAATTCAGCAATACAAGTACACATCTGAGAAGCAGCGGCAGGGACACAGGGTTGTTCTTAATACAGATCCCATTTCTTTCTCTCCTAGCTTCTCAATGACACACTGCAATTGTCCTAAAACATGGCTCTCTCACTACTTGACAGGAACACAGGTACAATCACATAAGCATTTCTGCTCAGATTAATGCTTCAAAGACTATCAGTAAGTGTTTCCCTTTACACCTGTTTCTTTTCCTATTAGCACATTCCCACACCTTCCTACAATGACACTGCAGATCTGATGCTGCAAATAGACTGGTCCCACTCTCCTCCCAGTTTCCCTGATGTGGGCTGTGTCTGCAGGGAAGAACCACATCCTTCCTGAAGTGATGGCATCTGTTACATCTGGTTATAGCTTCTGAACGTGGTGGAACTGTTTTTCCACTTCTGATCAGACTGTCCTATCAGCCACTTTTTACCTTCCCAGTGACAAACAGCTTCTCTAATGCCTGTACCTCCACACAATGCACTAGCAGGACACCTCTAGTGAGAAGGTAGCTATATTTCCTGTCACAATATGGCAGATATGGCCCACAAGTGAAAAACAGAACTACAGAATCAGAGAATGGTTTGGGTTGGAAGGGACCTTAAGGATCACCCAGTTCCAACCCCTGCTGCCACAGGCAGGGACACCTTCCATTAGATGAGGTTGCTCAAAGCCCCATCCAACCTGGCCTTGAACACTGCCAGGAATGGGACATCCACAACTCCTCTGGGCAACCTGTACCAGGGCCTCACCATCTTCATAGTGAAGAATTTCTTCCTAATATCCAATCTAAACCCACAAATGCATCTCAACAGGTCCCATGGGCTTGTGCACCTTCAGGTTCCTTAGATGTTCTTGAACCTCATCTTTTCCTACAGTTCTTCATTCTCCCAGTCCCTGCCTTTGCCTTCTGCAACTTGGGCAGTGTGGGGGGAGTACTTGCCAGTGAAGACTAAGCAAAAAAGTACCTCAGTCTTCTCCATATCCCAGGTAACCAGGTGTCCTGTTTCCTTCCAGAGAGGGCCCACATTTTCATGACTCTTCCTTTTGTCACTGACATACCTACAGAAGCTTTACTTGTTGCCTCTGATGTCCCTGGCCAGATTTAATTCTATCAGAGCTTCAGCTTTCCTAACCTGATTATGGGTGACTCAGATAATTTCTCAGTATTCCTCCCAGGCTACCTGTCTTTGCTTCCATCCTCTGTAGGCTTCCTTTTTGTGTTTGAGTTTGTTCAGGAGCCCCTTGTTCACCTACACAGGCCTCATGGAGTTTTTGCCTGACTTCCTCTTTGTTGAGATGTATCCATCCTGAGCTCGGAGGAGGCGATCCCTGCATATTAACCAGCTTTCTTGGGCTCCTCTTCCCTCCAGGGATTTATCCCATGGTACTTTACCACATAGAGCCTGAAGAGGCCAAGTTTGCTCTCCTTAAGTCCAGTGTAGCGAGCATGCTGTGAGGCCTCATCACTGCCCTGAGGATCTTACTATAGCGTATCTGTAGTGTGTCTACAGTACATATTTCTGCTGACACAACACATAAGAGTTAAGACCTCTTTCCAGCTTAGAACAATGTAAGTCTATTGGCAGAAATCTGCAGTATAAACTGACTTATGACTTAGGCTGCAGAAGAATCAGGATGGCAAAGTGCAAATTCCCACTAACAGGTTTAGGCAGAGAGTACGAAAATAGTTGAGCAGTGGGTGGGCCAGAAAATACCCTGCAAAGTCCTCTTGCAGCTTGCTTTGATTTTTAAGGGCTCTCAAATTACTTCATTCACACTTTTCTAATACCAAATTTGATCCCCAACTTGTGAGTTTCCTACAGATAAAGAAAGATCAAATAAAGTAAGCAGTTAACGTAGTACTGTACCTCCATAAAAAATCACTGTGTTATGTAGAAGCAGCTGAGCATCTGCTTTGAATTCCTCATAACTCCTGTACTTTCCTTCATTTACTTTCTACACAAAAGAAAACATAGGACTGTGAAGAAAACTGTTAAAGTGCTGTACCCATTTTTATGCAGAGAAGCTTTCACAGAAATCTGCATTATGCAACACAGATCAGACACTGCCTTTCCTGCATACAGAAGGAATACTTACAACTCTCTGACATGGTTTGTTAGTACCTGAACATTGGCTGCATTGGTCACTTTATGCAATGGCCAGAAGTAAAATAGATGCTCTAATACTTGACTAAGTTTATAAAGCAATTCTCTTGGTTGTAACATGGTGAATCTGGGCTAGCTTGATCATAAGGTGTGGTCCAGACCTCTTCATCAAATTAAAATATATTCCCTGAAGTGAAAGCTTTCGTACCTTAGAATACCAGCTAGTTTCAAAACAAAGTTACTGCATTTATTCTTCACTTGATAGTCAGCATTGTCTGCTGATAGCTGATTGTCTTAGCCCTTCAAACTCTTAACAAACTCTAAACAACTCTTCACTCATGCCTACATGGCATCATGCAGTTATTTTTCCTAGTATGTTCCTTCATCTGATAAGGAATGCAGCATTTTCAGTTGTGCTCTGTCAAGAACACCTATGAGAATTCCAATCATGAAACATAACATCATTGGTTTCTAGGATGCTATCAAGACCAAAAGACCTTCTTTGCAAGCAGGTGAAGGCAATACAGTGAAAGGAAGGCCTGACTTATTTTCAGGCTCTCCTAGTGTCGCCTGTACTTCAAGCCAGCCAGTACCGTTGGTCTCCAAAACTGCCAGTGATCCTGTTCTTTATCCATGTGTTTCAGTAACAGTAATAAAGCAAAGGCTTTTCACATCTGTGTTTTAAAGGGCAAGATGTACAACATCACTACATAGTAACCCAGTTGCAGCAGTGAACAGATATGCTGTTCATTTTGGACATGTGTAGTTGACTTACATGAGTCATGGTCAGACCTTCAGTTCAGAAAAAAAGGACAACATATTTACTAGTACCTAATTTTTGGAACAATTAATGCAAATCAGATGTTTTGAGTGAGTCTTGTTTTTTCACGATCAACAAAATGATTGCTCTTTATGAACCATGTAGATGTTTATGAAGTTGACACCTACACAAGAGCATAATGACTAAAATTGGAACATGGTCAAAAACATTGGACCACATATGCAAACACAGGCACTCAATACTGTATTCAGTGACTTAGATAAAAGGTACTTTTTTTGAAGATTTCAGCTGCCTACAGCTCCTCGTAAAACTGTAGTACAAAAGGAATTGAGGATACTCTATGTTAGAAAACCAGGCACTGTTCAAAAAGGTTTTACTTGGTTACCTACTTAAGAGGAGAAGTTTGAAGTTTCAAGCTCCTGCATCCAATGCTGGATACAATACTGAAATACTGATCAAAAGGAGAATGAAACAGGACTAGTGCTTTAGTCCTTAAGGTTTATCTTCATTGTTAAAAGACACCATAAACATGTGGAAGTTACAAAGCAAGTCACTTTACCTCCTGTATAGTAGGAACGTCAACAGCTGAGTGCACCAGCCTTCTATACATTGGGTGTTTGTTGTCCTTCCCTTTCTTGTTTAGATCTATAGCCTGAAAGGACCATAAGAAAGTGTAAGTTATTGCATTTAAATCTGCTTAGAACAAACAAACAAAAAGATTTTAAAAAATGCAATAGTTTGGAATATTTCAGGTGGGAATACACAAGGCTGAACTGTAGATCCACAATCTGACAGATTACATGTGTCTTAAAACCTGAAAAAAATGTCAATTTCAGAGGATTCACAGGCCCATGGCATAAACTACTCCAGCCAGAATGATACTGATCTGAGCAATGACATCTGACACTTATATGCTGAAATACACGAATGGCCTATGACAGGAGAAATAAAATGACACCTTCTTGTAGCCCTCCTCCCTGCACAGACACACATAACCAACTGCAACGCATCCTCTACAGTGCAACCTGACCTTCCATAAGCTTCCCTGTTTCAGACTCACCCGCTCCTTCATACGAGAGACTATAAATCGTAGGTATGTGCTCATCTCTTGTTTACTTGTGTTTTTCTTCTTGATACTCTGTCAAAGAAAAACAGTATCATATTATTATTTAAAACTTGACTACAAAATTCATCCAATAAAAATCTTCTTTGCATCACAACAACATGTCACACAATATTTTTAGGGAAAATCTTTTCTGGGTAATTAGTAACACTAACATGCCACAGCTGTATCTGTTGCTTTGAACTGTGTCTGGGCTGAGGACTTCAGCTACATAAGAATTACAGGTTTTATTTTCAGTTGTATCCATACCACATTGTCAAAACCTCTCATGTAAAAAAAGTGTCTAATTAGAATAAAACAATGAAGAAAGGCATTGTAGGGAGCAGTTTAAAATTTATTTGTCTTTTGATTACCAAGGCATTAATATATTCAGTAAGATAAATTATTTTCAAAAGAATATTCTGTACCATCTACAAATGATGTGCTTACTGGGCAAAATAACACTAACTAGGTGGAAGTCAAATAGGCTCTAGGCAGTAAAAACTCAGAGCACTTTTACTGCTTGAGAAACATATCAGTTGTTGATTTTTTGTGGTTCTTCCTTAATGAAATCTAATCCAGATTCTGGAACACAAACTGCTTCTTTTTAGCATTTCATGATCCCGAGTTCCCCCCCTGCCCCGTCATTTTGGATCAGCATAGATACTTATCTCTACCCTTCAAAGTCAATCCAGGCTAGTGGAAAGCACTGCATACAGAAAATGTGCTGCTAAAGAGAGGGTGCCTCTCTGCAAATGCCTAGCATGCTCTTACAAACCAGCCTTTCCAGCTCCAGGTCACAGCAGCTGTGCAGTTCTGCATAGCCTTACAACAGCTACCTGAAAAGTGCTATCTCCTCCTTGCTCTTGCCTAGAGCAGCTCTCCAAAACAAAAGCAGAGTGAAACAGCATGGGTTCCAGTTTTACCATCCTGAAGTGATTTCTAACTGCTGACATCTCTTGCAAAAAACTTTTACTCCTTCTCATACCTCCAAATGCACAGAGTACCAAACTGAGTTCTCCCCTTCTCATGCCTCACATCACCACCTGTATGCTGTGTGGACCAAACTGGCTTATCCTGCATCCTCAAATTTTGATGGTCTTTAGCAAGATCCACATAATTGTGCAGATGACTGTTGCTTAGCAAACAGGAAAAAACAGCATCTATGTTCTAATAGGTAGCTAAAAAAGGTTTGAAGCTTATGAATTACAAATCACTAGAAGAGTGCTATTTTTCGCTGAATTACTTATATATGACTCTAAACATATAGAGGGGTCAGACTCATTGAGTACAGAGTGACTACTTCTACATATTTACTCAGCAAAAGTGAATTTACATATTAGCACCTAAAGAAAAATGACAGAATTTGATTGTGTCTCATCTACTTATATTCCTCCTGCAAGACACTGAGAACAATAAAAATCAAAGGCTGGCCATTGTGCTACAGCATGCGTGCAACCTCAGGATGGTACTTACTACTCCTTCTTAAATCAAAATTGTAAACAGCACTACCAGTGAAGCTGTTTATTTGATTGTTTAACACTATGCACAGAATCATTACAAACTGTGCTGAAGTACCAGTTCAGTCATGAACCCATATAGATACTACAGCATGCATAACAACACTACAGCTTTTTCCTGACAGGACACTACCACCGTTGGGTTAAACTCACTGTTGTGGAAAGGGCCAGCACCAGGTGTTTCTAATACTTACAAAGCATGTAAGCATTATTTTCATCATATTAATGGTTCCCTGACCTTTCTTCTAAATTCTGGTAGAAGTCAGAATTTTACCCTGCACTGTATGTCTGAATCACCTTCTCTATATTCATGTTTAACATTGTCTGCTGTGAGAATGTGCATTCTGCTCTAATTCAATTCACCCATTTAGTTTTGCATAAACCAACACTGCTGCTGCAAATTCAAACCCAAATGTGCATTAAATTATCTGCATTATGAAACGCTGCTGTCATGTTAGGCACTGGAGTGCTGTATGCCTGCTAATGACGTGGCATTTTGAAAGACTGAAATTTATTAGGCCACAATAAACCTCACTTGCACTGACACCTCTTTTTTTGACATGGTTCTGACTTTATCATCCTTTGAAAGTATTTCAGCTTTCATGTGAACCATTTTTCATGCCCTGGTGGGCAAGACAGTTTGTAAGAGACTGTGTTGAAACAGATGGTTTACAGTCCCATCCTAGCTGGCTTTGTATCGTTATTGACATCAGCAATTAATACCATCTTAAGCAGCAATGAAAATGATATAATTAACTTGCCAATTCAGGCAAATTTTAATTTCTCCCCTTTTCCTTCAATTTCCTACACTGGTTTATTTAAAGCAAAATTTGGTTCCCAGGTTCATCTACTAAATATTGAAAGGTAATAAATTTTGGAAATTGGAGCCTATGAGCCAGCAAAAATGTCTTTTTATGGCAAGGTGGCTCACCCTTTGTAGAAAGCGAGTTACTATCCAACTGCTTCATTCACTTTTCAGCACAGATTAGCCCTTTAGCAGGTACCACTCGCACATCCTTTGACAGCTATAATGGAAAATGTGTAATTTTTTAATAAAATCCCCCACATTCTATTTTGAAGACTTACAGTGTCCTCAGAGAAGTCAACCTGAAGCCACTCATAGCAAGAAAATAGGGGGTATGATTTGCATAGTATCTGTATTGCTCTGACATAAGAAAAATATACCTATTTTCAGGTCCTTTATAGCCAGAGTGATATATAAGCAAGTATAAATAAAAATTAGGTCTTTTAATTCCTACTTTTGTGAAACAAAAACAATGATGGTGGCTTGTGAATCTACAAAAGTGCAAACATCCACTGTGTACCTTTTCTCACAGTGAGATCTACTAACACACACTACTGCAAGCCTTTAACTACAAGTTTCTTTCAAGGAGACTGCTAGGATTCAATCAAGCCCCAAAAGACTTTAAGGACCTTTATACTTGTAGATACCCTATTTGTGAGATGTATTCTTAGTATTAAGACTGTACTAGGTCTGGCTGGGATTAAGTTAATTTAATTGTCTTCACAACAGCTCATACAGTGGTATGGTTCAGATTTGTGACCAAAACATTGCTGATAACACACTGATATTTTAGCTCTTCCTGAACAGTGTTTGCACAGCATCAAGGCCTTTGCTGTTTCTCAGTCTGCCTCCACAGTGAATAGACTGTGAGGTTTGCAAGAGGCTGGGAGGAGATACATCCTGGGAGATCACCTGAGCTAACCAAAGTGATATTCCATGCCATATGATGTCATGCTCAGCAACAGAAAGGGGGAAGAGAGGGTTTAAGAGGGTTATCCATCTTTTGCTTGGGAATTGTCTGGGCATATGGAAGGTGGTGAGTGATTGCCTTTCCAGCATTTGTTTGATTTTCTTTCTCTCTTTTTCCTTTTCTTAACTTATTAAACAATTTTTATCTTGAGCCAGAAGTCATCTTGATTTTACTCTTCCTTTTCTCTTCCTCTGTCCCACTGGCAGTTGGGGAGGAGCAAGAGAGTGTCTGTGTTGTGCTTAGCTGCCTACTGGGGTTAACCTAAAACACGGATGATACCTAAGTTACACCTTTTGGGGTTTCTTTTTTAGAGAAGTCTGCAGCCCTTCTGCTTTGAATCAAGATAAACTGAAAGGCTTGGTCAGGCATATGTGTTTACATAGGGAATGTAGAAGTGAAGTAATAACCTTACAATAGCAACCCTCCTGTAGAAGATTAATGAGACCTGGTAGGTGGAAGGCCAAGGTTGCCACCTAACTCTTTGCTTGTGGGTGCAGGAAATACCTTATATATGCCTTGTTCTCTGCAGCACATCGATTTCCTAGAAGCTGGTTCCTGAAGGCTGGATTTACATTTCTGTTTATATTTGATATTCCAGATTAATAATACTGCTTAGCTGTTAAAGAGGGTAGCAATATATTGCACTGTGCAGGTGTGACTTACTTAGCAATTCAGACATGTTTATGGTGCAGGAATTCACTACAAGACTTTACAAACCACACAAGGTTAGCAGCAGCTACGGATACTGCCAGGAAACACTCCATCCTTTGGTAGCACCTTTTACAGTGGAAGTGACTATCCTTTGTACTCTAAGTTAGCATGTAGCTTTCAACTCCCAGAGTGACAATGGCCACCAGACTGCAGCTGCTGCAATCTTTCATTTGAAGAGAAAAAAACAGAGCAACTCTAAGAAATGTAAGGTGTCATAGCCAGCATTCTGTCTAGCCAGAAGCATTTCAATTAAGTTTTCTCCCTGTAAAAAGGTTTCTGTTTCCCTATAATCATCCATTAACAAATTTATTTTTTTTTCTTCTCTCAAACTGTCATGTGTAAACCCACATCAAAGAGCTTCACTTCAGCTTAGTGATGGATTAGGTGAAGGCTGCTCAATGACAGATACATGTTTCTAAGGTATCAGTTCCATTTTCATAAGCAATTCAGGTTTCCAGGGGTATATCTGCAGAGGGGAACCATGTGCATGTCTAACATACATTCACCACTGCTGTTTAGAAACTCCTTGCTTTACCCACTGGTCCTTGGATTTTTTTTAGGGCTTAAATTTCCAGAGGAATTTGGTACTACATATGGAAAGCTTTACTGCTCTGACGCCCTCTGAAACTTCCAACCCTCAAGTCCTCAGGTTTCCTGTACCATTAAGAAAGGTATGCAAGCACACAGGATGTGTCTCAGAACAACCAGTGTACCATATGCCTCAAGCAGCATACAGAAAACCACCTGCCTGAGCAGAATATAGCATGTGACCTGCCTCTTTCAGGACCATGTAGAGTTAAAAAGTAGGCTTTTCAAAGCATTAGGTGCTTTTGGAAAGGTTACAGCTGAATCCACAAATTAGTTTGTACTTGTATGGTGCATTAAGCACCTTCTGAATATGAAGCATCATATGCATTACATACACTTTAAAATGCACAGAGAAAGTGGTAGGAGGCTCTAAGTTGAGGTTTCCTAGTTTTGTCATTGCTGTGGACAAACTCTTTTACACCTTTTAAATACACCCTATGCAGTGCCCAGTTCTGATGTCTCCCTTGACTTACTCATGGGTGCATGTGGCTGAAAGGTGAATGGCAGTGACCTGCCAATGACTAACACATCCTGAGGTATGGGCTCTGCACACTGAGCCATGTGATGCTAATATTGAGCCTATGCTGCAACTTCACTTCACCCACCAATGCATGGCTATTATTTGTGAGATTGTGCCAAATCCTGTTTACAGAATATGTTTCATCATAAGTCTATCTAACTCCCACCAAAACACAACATAACAAAAGTCAATGAAGCTATGTTCTTTCTTCTTTGTATTTCACATGAACCATGCTGACTGACAGCTAGTACCTAAAACCCGCCGATCTAAGTACTTGAGTTGCTTCACTTAAGTAACCTTCATCTTTTTGTGCTTCTAACTTTCTACTGTTTGTCATTCTCACTTGTCAAATTATGTCTAAAGTTGATTGTGAACGGCATGATGGTGTATTTTTACATACTCTATGAAATGCTTAGTACAAGCACCAGAACTCAGAAATAGCCTATTTATAGAATACTGAGCAGCACAGCATTTAATATCTTAAGTTCTACAGTTTACTTTACTCTCTTATTTATGAAAATCAGAAACATTGGAATACCCACTATGATAGGTAAATTGGTTATAATTTCTTGCAAAGCACATGCACAAAAGATCAATCTCTGATCAGATGATTGCAAAAAAATTAGGCATCAAGTGAAACCATACGGATAATTCTTTCTTTTTGCTTCACAAATCAAAATCTACTCTTCTGGGACAAATGACATGTCAGCATGCATAATTCTGCCGTTCCATAAAATTATTTTAAAATCTCATTTTTTAAAAGAGAAAGAATTGTTTACTCCAATATGTGCTCAATATTTTCCTATTCAGATTTTTATATGTATCTATTCCGTGACCTCCAAATACTAGCATTTTTGCAGTACTTCCTGTAGTCTTTGGGTGCTAAATTAACAGCTGGAGAAAATGGATTTCCTCCTTTTATCTAACTAAGGCGTAGCAATAAATGTACAAGTCTCCTACATCCTTCATAGATTGAGTTGACTAACTCTATCTTGAATGGACCATTCCAGCAGTGGGGAATGTAACCTCTAAGTTAATTCAATATTGAGTCTTTCTCTTGTGACCTGTCTACCAGAAATTTTGCTGATAACACCAATTTATTTCACTTAAGACAATGATTAGTCAGCAGCCAGGGAAAACTTTCAGTCACTGCAATGTGGTTTGAATTGAACTTTGACTCTTGACTCCTGCTGAGAATTATGGGTACAAAATATACAGATTGGTACCATCAAGTAAAAAAAAAAAAAAAAACAGGCTGGAACTGGACATTCTTACTTATGGATTCAGTGGAGGACAACCACAGCAGGGAAGCAGAGTTCAGAGCAAGGCTTGCATGGGATTGTTATAAACATTAAGGGAGCAAAAATATTTTAAAGTTATTAACAAATCCTTGGCAATGTCCTTTATAAAATGTTTCTGAGTAGTCAAGTGTGCGAGATAAAGCTGCACAGGTTGATTGAACTAGTACAACCAGCAATTGCGAAATGAATAATCCAAAGGCTTGCTGACCTTGGCAGCATTACAGAAAGCAATCTTTACATAAAAATGATGTGTTCCTACATTATTTCTCCCAATACATTAGGCTGCAAAAATACTTTAACTTCACCTTTGCAAAGAGCTTTGAAATCCCCAGGTGAAAAGTGCTATGTCCAGTTTCAGGAATAAAGTATGAAAATATATGCATCTCTTTGTCCTAGCTATTACTTTTCTTGAATGTACACATTTACTACTGATAATGCAAAGTAAATCTTATTGCCCTTATACTAGCTAGTTAAGCTCTGTTACATCCATTGGACATCAGCCACAGCTCTTCAAATTACCATAGTTTTGTTGAATAGAGGCCTCTCTTGCTTTTAAAATTAAATTAGAGTAGTCCTTTCCTAAGAAGATGGGGAGAAAGTAGTGGAAGAATACTGAAGCCTGACACAAGGACATTAACTCCCTTGCCTCCTTTACTTCCAGGGTCTCTGCAAGCACCCTTAGTCCAAGTTTGCAGAATTAGGGCCTGAAGTGATCTGGATTAATTACAAAGAAAATAAGAGCTTACAGGACAGTGGAAAAAGGATGCCATGGCATTTCAGATGCCATTAGTCACAAAACCAGGTTGATCATCATCTGAGGCACTGAGCAAGCCAAAGATCTTGGGAGCTGGAAGTATTTAAGAGCCCCTCCCCTCCCCTACCCCCTCTCCTTAATCTTTGTGTAACAAAAAGGGGAAGACAGACACAGTGCACATGGTCTGAGTTTCACAGGATTTTTTATCAAGGTAAAAATTTGTTTAATGTCATTGTGAAGGATTTTAAGGCTCCAGATGAAAGTCAAAACTGTTCTCAAAGCTGAGCACCCTATGTATCTGTGCATATTTCATGCAATTTTTCAGCATTTCTGCTTTGACCAAATATATGTTATAAGAAAGATTTTACAAGCCACCTCATGTACAAGGTGGCTTAAACCATTTGCATTCACTACTCTGACCAGGTGTTATTTAAAATTATGGGTAGACTGCATCCAGTTTACTTAATTTTAACTATTTATAACAATTAACAATACTTATTATGAAAACCAACAAGTATTAAAGAGATTTATGTAAAATCAAAAACCAATTCCCCTATATATGGTCATTCTTTATTCTCAATAATGGCAATACTGAGTAGCTAAATTAATGCTGATAATTCAATATGGAGAGATATAGTACATGACCTTATTGTACATGTTCTTACTGTACATGTCCTTATTCTTAACTGGTTTGTTTCCTGCCACTACTTCGTTTTCATTCCTTTACATTTTCTTGGGCAGATTCGATTTTCCTGCTATTTCCCTAAACACTGAGAAGTCCCAATATGAGGCAACAGAATTTTTACAACCAGTTCTAAGGTAACATCAGTTAGAAAGTGCTGTTTTGAAACAAAGCAATCAACGTGTTTTCAAAAACCACTACTCTCTACTATGAAGCGTCTGAACCCTTACATTCCTTGCAGCACAGACCATCTGAAGGTCAGTCTGCTGCTCTACATCTAGACCAAAGCTTTTAGCAAGGGAATTTCTTCGTCCAGCAATTCAAAGTAGAGTGCAACTGGCAGTTTTACACCATTCTATACCAATAATTTGATCTTAAACATTCATATGCAAGACAGGCTGAGAAAGTTGGGGCTGTTCAGCCTGGAGAAGAGAAGGCTGCGTGGAGACCACATAGCAGCCTTCCAGTA
>JANRGW010000233.1:0-16627 GCA_024733675.1 Psilopsiagon aymara | reverse complement strand
ATAGAAGGTTTGTATTTTGCAGGACCACATAAATGAGTATGAAATTTGTTTTCCTGAGTTTGTTGGTCTGCCTTGAGCAAGACTGAAGTCATGTGAAACGTCACATGCATCTCAGCAGAACATCTGCAGTGAAGAAAGAAGACAACAAAGTGACCCAAATCATCTTAAAAAGTGGGCCCCCCCTCCAATGAGCAAATAAAATTTAATATATAAAAAGAAGCAACACACATGAGAACTATGGCACTGATTTTATAATTAGTTCTCAAATGCAAATTGAAAATACCTATTTCTCTGATGCTATCACAGCTTTATCCATAGGGATATTTCTGAAGAGTTCAACGTACATGACACCTTGATGACAGCTTTCTCATTCAGTGAAATCTATTGCATAATACACTAGCCTAAAGAACACAGTCTTACAACAGTTTTTTCTATTCATTAGATTTCAGAATATTAGTATCTACAGCCTACAGCAAAATGTCAGTTGTGGAGCTGCATCAAAATCCAGCTCTCCAGCCCCATATAAAGTAGACAATATTTTTGATGGTTGAAAAAGAAAGGATTTATTCAAAGGTAAAATCACAGTAAAATATTATAATAGAGTCAAAAGACCTGACAGAAAAGTGAAACCATTCAAAAGCTATAAGCGTTGCCAGGAAAAATGCCCCACAGAGTTTTCAATCTAGTGCTCCTAGAACAGGAGGGAAGAGAAGAATTAATGGGAAAACAACTTCTCCAGAGAGTTAGAAAATAAAAGGCTGCAAACAATTTAGAAACAAAGAAATACCCTCAAAGCATTTGCACTGATAGAGGACACAGAAAAAGCACACCTGACTTCTGCAAGCGAGAGAACAGTCAGAAGGACAACTGATTGACAGATAGCCTATGAATCGGTAAAGGAACAGTGAAATTTCAAGAACTGGAAAATATGAATAAAATATAACAGAGTCATTTATAGATTACACTATAATCATTTAATAATATGATTCAGAGTAAGACCAATCAAAGTTGCTTCCAGCCATTCGCATCCATCACAATTTGCTGTCATCCTCATGAGGCTCAGGAACCAGGATTATACATTTTTCAGAGAACAGTCTAACAAATGATGCACTTGATTACCTTAGAGGAGGAGAAAATACAAATGTGTGAGGATTGAAGAGCACTTGGAAAATGGTAGTTAGACAAGCGTTGGTAGTGTTGATCCACATAAGAAATCTCAAGCCCTAGCACCTTCAAGAGATGCCATACAAAGATTTCCCTAGACCTTTCTGAGAGGCCAATTTGGTGTTCAGTCTACAAAAACAATTAGTCTGATGTGATGAATGAAGAACTGGAACACTTGATGATTACTGATAATTGCTTGTATTTTAGGGTTAGATCAGTTCAGGAGGGGAAAATACATGAGTATAAATGATTTTTTATTAAGTCACAGATGTACTTAGCAGTATGGTTCATGGTACTGAATTTTGCTGACATCCAACTATGCATCAGATAAGGACAGGTAAAACAGTTTCCATTCTCAGCAACAAGATTAATGAATTTATAGAAATAGTGAAATAAAAGTTCATGTAAATGTAATGAAAGTTAAAAACTATACATTATTCTATATTAAAATGGGAACACAAGAAAGCAGAGCATGGTAAACAAGTAAAATGTCCTTAGAATGACAGGCCATTAAAAGCTTCTTTGCTGCAAGAGCAAAGGTTCTACATAGTTTAAGTTCCATGTTTGCTGATGTCCACCTCAGAAACACCAGGGATCAGCCTGATGAATTTGAAGCAGCTGATCACACTCCCATTAACTGCATATAAAGTGTGTGCACAATGTAGGAGTCTGAACCTAAGCAGGCCTTATGATGTAATAATGCGTTTGAGGGGAGAACTGTCCCCACTAGCAAGTTCCTGCTCCTCAGTTCATAATGCTGTTTAAAATGTTTCATTTGGGATGAAAACTGATCAGAAGCCTTGATTCTTTTGGAGCATTATATTCCTCACAGTGATTTCTTTTTTCTTTTTTTTTTCTGCAAGAATATAAATTACCAGATGGAATTTCTGCACTAAATTCCAATTCAGACAATGACAGCTTGATGAAGACCTACATGCACTTTTGGTTTGCTATATCTTTTTTACGGCCAATGTCTTGCTGTGCTGTCATTTTCAACTCAGAAGTAGATGCATTTCAGTAACTAAAATGTTCTTAAGTGCGTTCAGGATCTTCAACAATCCGTAGCACTTAGGTCTTAGACTTGTAATTGAATCATCATGGTAAACTTACTTTTGTTTGGATCCCATTAAAGTTAATTTTACTAGAGTTGCCTGCTCCCAAATACAGTACAAATGTACATCCAGTGCAATGATCAGACAGTAAGCTAAAAAACCTAAGTAAGTACTTTCTCACAGAACACATATTAAATCGTAGATCTCACTGATACAGGAGACCTGGGGAGTCAGACAGAAAAAAAATAAAAGACTTCAGATAAATCCATGGACAGTACATCTGCCAGCAGCTATTACGAAAAGTATTGCAGACTGAACCTCTGGCTATGAAAGTACCTGTGCCCTGACAGCTGGAACATGGGAAGTGTTGTGGGAAAACAGAGTGTTACAACCTGCATCCATTAATGGCCATGCTGGTGACAAAATACTGGGCCAGAAGGACATTTGGTGTGACTCAGCACAGCAGTCATTATGGCTAGCAGGAGAACTGAAACAAGGATTCTCCAGTCAGAGAGCACTGCATATACAGGAAGGACAAACAATACAAGACTTTGTTGTTAAGCTAAAGTAACAACAATCAGTTGGACATCTGTGCCAATGTGTTGACAATGTGTACTCCCAGCCCTGAAAGCCAAACATATCCTGGGGCAGCATTAAAAGGAGTGTGACTAGCAGCTTAAGGGATGTGATTCTCTCCTTTACTCCACCTTCATGATACACCACCTGCAGTACTGCATTCAATTTTGGGCCCCCAACAAAAGAGGGACATGGACCTGCTTGAATGAGTCCAGAGGAGGACACAAAAATGCTCAAAGGGCTGGAGCACCTCTCCTATGAAGAAAGGCTGAAAAAGTTTGGGTTGTTCAGCCTGGAGAAGAGAAGGCTCCAGAGAGATCTTGCAGCAGTTTCCAGTGTGCAAAGGGGGACTATAAGAAAGATGGGAACAAACTTTTAGCAGTGTCTGTTGTGACAGGACAAGGGGTAATGGTTTTAGTCTAGATATAAGGAAGAAATGCAGGTGGTGAAACACTGGCACAGGTTGCCTAGAGAGGTGGTAGATGCCCCATCCCTGGAAACATTCAAGGTCAAGCTGGATGGGGCTCTCAGCAACCTGATCTAGTTGAAGATGTCCCTGCTCATTGCAGGGGGGCTGGACCAGATGGCATTTAAAGGTCCCTTACAACCCAAACTATTCTATGATTCAAAAAGAAACCCCCCAAAGAAGCAGCAAGAGAAGTACCTAAAGGAAAATAGCCAATTTCAGGGAAAAAAAATGAAAGTTGTCAGGCATCTGCTTTTTCCTCCTGTCCTGTTTAGGGGAGCAAGCAATGGTATATGGAAACACACAGCTGCATAAAATTGCAACCTCTCTCCATCCCTAGTCATTATGGAAGTGCTAATCTTTAAGCTTTAAGCCTTCAGACCATAGCTACTAGCTGAGGAAGAGTTGTCACACTGCATGTAACAAGCCTTGTCTTCAAGCCAGGATGGGTTACGGCTGTTTACAATTAGCACCACCATTATTGGATGCACACCTTCAGCTAGAGTCACTAAGAAGAAAGAGGATTGCAAGTACCTGGATTTCCCAAGCACTCCCCTCTTTCACTGCTCAGAAAGATGGGAGGTGATTTCACAGGATGAGGGACATTCAGAGAGAAACCTCAGTGATGTCAATTAGTTTAGTTTCAGAAAGAATGTCCTAGAGTATATGTTCAGTCATGTTGTGTTCCAAGATGTATTAAGATATGCCAGTGTGTCTCTCAATGATTATGTTAGAGGAGGACATGCCATGTCTGCAGTGTTGGAAAAATCACACAGAGAATCATAGAATCAACTAGGTTGAAAAAACTTTTAAGTCCATGCATTCCCCCAGCACTGCCAAGTCCACCACCAAACCATACCACTAAGGGCCTTGTCTACATGGGTTTTGAACACTTCCAGGTGTAGTGATTCCACCAGTTCCAATACAGATGACAGTTACACTGCAATTGCAAAAGCAATAAATGTTATTTATCCCAGAGAATACTACAGAGGCAAGAGAATTCTGGATTTGCACATAAAATCACTCAGATAAACACACCATCCTGCTTCTTTAAAACAGCTTTTCTTCTAAATCAACTCCTTCAGCCAACTCTTAATTTCTTTTTCAGAGTCAATGGCATAAATCTGTAAAATGTACCTCCACATAAACTATTTCAGTGCAGACTGGACCTTAATGTGTCAAATTAGACAAGCAATTAAGATTTTGTAGGCTTCACTTCCAATGATAAGAATGGTTGAAGGAGCAGGACAGGGAGGAACTGCAGCATTATGATACTTGGGTTTGTCTTTCTGCAATTACAGAGATGAATTTAGATGAAACCATTCTGCTCTCTGAGGCTTTAATGAAGACCACTTGCCTTGCCTAATCAAAAAAACCAAGAAGTATATATTTGAGAACCAAAAATATCTTGGTTTAATGACGCACATAGGCAGAAGTTTCTAAGTGGGTAAACTTCCTTGCTGCAGAGCCCCAGTGCACCTGTGCAACAGCTGGATTTAATCTGTTGAGGCCTGTATTTTGGAAGCCCTTGCCAGATTTCAGGCTGGAAACTGAACAGTGCCTCACCCAGCCATGTTACAGTCCACAAACTACTTTTAACATTTCAGTGAGGGTACAACAATTGTATTCTGTCAGTTAAAGAGATTCAGGGATGATTTGGGTGTTGCTGGGAGTTTAAAGAGGAGAAAACAAAATGAGGCAAATTCAGCTGACGAGAAAACCAACTAACCGTTTGGTTTGGTGCAGTGAACAGAATGTTAAGCTCATCGATAAATGCCATTGACATTTGTGCTTGATTGGTTACAAAACAGCTATGTGCAAACAAGATTGTGATCAATGCAGCCAAGTTAACAATATTCACAGCTCCATAAGAGCTATACCTCCTCCATATCTTTCAACAGTTACATATCTTCACAGTCTGCATCAACAAAACACAGATTTAGACATAAAGATCAAATATTCTGCCCAAGGGCTGAGCACAAATAACTATCAGCCAAATGACAGCACAGTAAATAAGTGAGGCTCTGAAGCCTACAGGCTTTCCCAGCAATGATTTAGGAAATCTATCTTTGGACACTTTGTTTTCTTTTTTTCCAACTCCCCCTCCAATCATGGGAAAAATCTTGATACCACGGACTTAAGTGGAGCCAGGTTTTTAACCATTAGCCTTACCATACAAATTCATCTGTTAAACAGATGGTATGAGGTTAGGACATGATCTCATACCTTTTAGGCACAATATCAAACCAATGTGATCACACCCAAAGCATCTAAAGCAAAGGAGCTAGATGTGACAAGACCACCTGTGCACCACTGCTTCATCATGAAGATGAGCTGAACTGTTTTCTAACCTTGCAGAAGGCAGGTTTTTAAAAAAAGACTGTAAAAATGTTGTCTTGCCTTCTCTGTAAGCTCTAAGACTCTATTCCTAAGGCTCAGTTTTGGACACACTCCTCGATACACTCCCTTTGCTTCTCCCTTCTGTTTTTGAAGCTACTCTACTAGCACTTAAGATCATCAGACTGAAAAGTGAAACACACTGTAATAAAATTACTCAAAATTATTACTGGAAAAACAAACTCTCCTTAACACTTTGATTAAATGATCAATTTATGGACATCTGGAAAAGTTATTACACAAACTGCAATTCTAACCTAGAAACACTTCCTAGCCATCCAGGTGCTAACATTGCTCTAGCCTCTGAGAGAGCAACTTAATATTACTTGGCAATGTTCTGCTTTATATAATTGGTGGGGGATATTTTTTCTTGACTTTCACTTTCCATCAGCTACAGATTGACATCCTAGCTCACTCTGTGGCTCAACAGATATCTGATATGAAATGAAGCTGCTCCTCAAGAAAGGCTGATGAAAGCTTCTCTCACAAGCCCTGACATCCATCGAGGGGTGGGACCCTGGATTGTGTTCTTTGTTTTGGGATGTAATTATGTGTGACCTAAAGAGCCATTGCAAACACAGAAATAAAGGCTCCTCCTGAATCTGGTGATCAGGACCTAGCTCTGGGAGAAGCTCTGCTTCAGATCAAACAGGTCATTCAAGGCTCAGTGAAGTGGGAACACTTGCTTTTCATTTTAATGAGTGAGAGGGAGGAAAACTAGCTGCAGTTGACTTGAAGCAAGTATTTTTTTCTGAAAGTTTTGCTGAACTGGAAAATCAACTTTTCACAAAGTCCTTAATCAACACAGGCTTTCATGTTAAATTCAGATGGATAAAACCCCCTATTGTATATTGCTTTTTTTTTTTTTTTTTCCTTAGGAATACTATTATTTTCTTCCTTTGTTCCACTTTTTCCCTGGAATTAGCTTTGCTTACACTAAATTAAATGTTTGAACTTACACACTGAGAGGTGCAAGGTGAGTCTCCTAATCCCTTAGTGCAAGTCAATCTATGGAAATTAGGAAACCTTCTCATTTTAAAGATTTATCAATGAGTTTCAGTTAATCAACTGTAAAAGAAGGATCTCAGCCTGCATATAATTTAATGCTAAAAGGAAAAGCAAATTACTAGAAACACACATTTGAAAATATATGAAAACCCCCAATCCTCTGCCTGAGACAGTAGATCTTCAACCTGCCAAAGCTGTGGGGTGAGAAGACTAAATCTAATTCCTGCAGTGTGAGATTTTGTGTACACCAATTACATCTGGAAACACACAACTTGTATTATTTGGAGGCTGAAGGTTTCACCACAATAGAATGTGAGAGGGTCGTTCTCCTGGTGACAAGACCTTTCACATGTCCTTGCCCTGAAGAGAAAGGAATGCCAACACATCGAGTCACTTCTGCATCTCCCATCACCATATTTTTCTTTCCCATGCTCATTTTGGCTGACTGTTACATTGTCCTAGTTCATTTTTATTTGAACAGCTTGAGGGTATTCCAGAGCAGCAAGGCGGCCCACCAGGCAACTCCCATCCTGATACACAGCTCTTGCTGATTTTTGCAATATTTCATCACACAGATTTACAGGGACAGACAAACAGCTGACTGATAGATAATTGGTGGATGATAGAGCTCTGCAAGTAAATTCAGATTCTATTCTTTGTTTGTTTATGTTTTATTTCTTGTCAAGGGCTTTGACACAAAAATCAGAACATTTTCTAACATGTCTTCTTTAACAAGAAGTTCTGCAGAAATTCCTTTTGCAGAAATTCCCAGGAAGCAATTTCAACACAGCTTTATGCAAATCTCACTTTTAAATGGCAGCTCTGATTCTTCTACTCATCTATGCTTTCACAAAACAACTAGAGATTTTGACAGAAGTTTGCTTGGGTGCTCACCATATTTCAGCATATGTGTAACTCCTATATTATAGTCCTACTTGTTTGCTCAAATATTTACCTTAACAATACCCCTGAATAGTTAAGAAGTGTTATTAATTTCCCATCTGTAAACCAGGAAATTAGTCTCAGAGATATTAAGGAAATGTCCTTTCCTCCTTCCCTGCCAACCCCATGATAAAAAGCAAAGTCCAAAATCTAATGTAACTGAGGTGAAATTTGGACTGTCAAAACCTGAGCACATCTTTCACAGACATAGTGTCTAGGCAAAACGTGTCAGCACAAAAAAATACATGTATGAGTACCTAAAGTTTTTCCACTATGCTTACACAGGACTGCAAGCTTCTCATCAGAAGAGTCTTTATTCTTAGCTCATGGAAAAGCTTCCTTGGGAATTACATACTAGGAGGAGGCCTTTGGCCTAAAATCCCTTCAGAAATCTGAGCATCCCCAAAACACACTTCCTCACTTGAGTTCAATACCAAACACAACACACTTTGTTTTTAGCATCTAAAGAAAACATTCACATTTGGTAAACCCTGCAAAATGAAACCATAAATAAATTAGCAGCTTTGAATCACCTGAACAAAGTTTAAGATTAAATCCATTCTCAAAACAGATGGCGACAGAGATGATTGCTAAATGGACAGAATTCAGAGTAAATAACAGCATAAAGCCCACAGAGAACAGTATCAAAGATGTATGCAGAGTGGAACGGTACATTGCCAATACATAAGGGCACATCTACATATCTCTGAGCTCACAACTATTTTGGAGGGAAACTCCCAGTGAATTTTGCAATAGAAAGTGGTAAAATATCAGCTCTGCCTTCTGCATACATGCCACAAATAAAAGGCATTCACTTGACATGCTTTGGGTTCCACCTATATCATTAGCCATTACGGAACTTGCAGGGTCAGTATTGCCCTTGTCAAGTACAAGACAAATCCACAGCAAGAGCTTGATTTCAAGCTTATATTGTGAAGGAGGTAATTATAAATGAGTAAAAGGAGAACTACAGCATTGATAGACAAGCTGAAGTGCATTCACAGCGTTGGAGGCCCAGCTCCTACTACGGCTTTATATTTAGCTCTGTTCACCCAACTCACTGCAGTTTATTCAAAACTTTGCAAAGTGAGTTCACAGAGGATGGACAAATGTTCAAACCTTGATCCAATAGCATACTACAGGAGCATAGAAAACAACTGAAAGAGGGAGGAACAGGTTGTATAGTCACTTTTCTTCTTTTGGGCAAGTCCGCCAGTCACACCACACTGCTGCAACTACTATCAATGACCGCATGTTCAGAGAAGGCAATATAAATGGACAGATTTTAAATCAGTGAAGCTATGCTGAGGTTCAGACTGCTCCCAAAGGCTTTGCTTTACCTCTCTGAAGTGTTATCCCCCACAACACTGCCTTTTACAGCCCCTTGTAGAAAACCTCAAACATATTACCTTCAACTGTGAAATGCAATGCAATTGAGTCCTGACACTGAGAAACAACTGCATTGTGTCTTCTATTGCTTTACTCCAGGGGTATGCTAGTCACAATTACTGCTTTACAATAGTCTATCTTTCAATTTCAGGAATGGCTTCCAGCTCTGATATTCTGGGAAACCACAAAATCTGTGAAAAAGTCTATGAGAATTTCATACCCAGATACTGTTAACTCTCATCTAAAACTCCAATGGCTTAACACAATAGATTGACTCATGCAGACAGAAGTTTACGCCATCACTACAACCTCAGCCTTATTTAAATAACCTTAATTGAGCTAAAATTATTCTCAACTGCAAATGTCCATTACATCTTCCATCGTTTTATCTGAATGGGAGACAGCAGTGCCGTTTGGGCAGAATAAATGTGATGGGACAACTGCTTTGAGCCACAGCTTCATGCATGGAGAAAGTCCTGTCCCACAGAAGAATAAAAAGCTGTCAGCCTCAGACAGCACAAGGCTGCATTATCCAGATGATGGAAGCACTGTAGGGATGGAGCCATACAATACCAGTTCTCTGGCCACACAAAGGTGCAACAGCATGTGTTACTGATCCAATGCGCTCACCATCATTCTGTTCATTCCCAAAACAGGAGACCTAACTCTTGTAGAAAATCACTGCCAGTCTGAAAATCACATGCATCCGCTCAGGCAACTGCATTCAATATTCAGAAAACATTAATTGGCATTAAGAAAAGCAGATCACTTTGGGCAAGTCCTCCCTCTTGCCAGAAGTGACAGGTCTCCTTCTCTCAGCTGCAAGCCTTGCTCTCGGCACTCCAGCCACTCATCATGCCAGTTTAGTTGCGATGGATGTAACTTGTATGGGCAACCACTAGCCCATATCATTGTGCTTCTTATGCAGCTGCTCATAACTGTAGGTCTCTCAACAGCACTGAGCCTTCAATCAAAACAAATTGTTTGTTTCTTTCTGACCACAAGAAGAAGTCTGGTTTCATCGTTTTCTTTGGCTACGTTGCCTGAGTAAAAACACACTATAATGCTACGAACTCCACTCAGCCCAGATTCAGATCTAAAGCCATACGGCTGCAGTTTACAATTCTGACCAACAACACAAAATAATTCACAACTGCTTTTGAGGCTGTAGCACTCACCAAGGAAAACTTCTTTTTACACCTTATTATACTGAGCTCCCACATAACTGTGAAGGTGAAGATACTTGCTGAGCAGTTTTGGAGGACAGCATGAGAAAGGGTTTTCAAGGATGGTACAGGGCACAACATAGGGATACTCAAGCTAATATAGGAATGGAAAGCCACCAGCCACCACAGTATGGGGCTCCGCAAGCAGCAGTCCACCCTGTCTCCAGCACCCAAGCCTCCTTGGCTCTTCCTAGGCTGCACTGCAGGGTAGGCATACCCAGGGGAAATGACTTGCTTTCACTCCTCTTACAGCAGCTTGGGAAGAGATACGTATACTCCAAATAACCTTTGGAAACCTTGTTTTCTCACGTGTTCCTCCTGGAAGCTGGAAAAGCTACTCTGAATCCTCCTCATTCTTTATACTCTGCTCATTAATGTTGCTGCCTTTGCCCTCCACAGTGCCTAGCTCCCTGGCACATCTTCTTATTGTAAAACAGAGCCACCAGCAGAGACTTGTGATAAGCTTCAGCGTAGGTCCAATCCCAGAGCTAATGGAGACAGACAAAAATTATACTGAACTGGGACAAATCTGTAAATTTAAACACCCATCTTTTGTATCATCTAATGGTATGTCAGAAGTTCGTCACAGTCTGAAAGAGGGTAACACAATGTGGTTTCCTGAGACCGGGAGGGACTGGAGCCAGTGACCCAGGAGGTACCATCCCTTCCCATGCTCTTCTTTTCTTTCCAGGCTCCCTGTTGCCACACATCTAAATTTAGGCTGTAAACTAATTTTAACTGTAAGGGGCATGGGGTTGACTCTTTTGAGTGTCTGACACACTGTAGGAGCAGGGTAACTAAAACAGAAATGCTTATGTAAATTCATCTTTGATTTTGTAATCAATTTAGTTCACTAATTTGTTGCAGGGATTGGCTGAAGTAACATGCCAGAATTTTTACTGCCTCTCTGCCATAAAACTGACAAGCATAGGTTTTCTGTTTTTGTTTTTACTTCCTTTCAAGTGTAATAACTTCCCTTTTCATAAAATGCCAACATATTCTTTTAAAACTGTCAGGCTGCCATCAACCTGGTCATGATCCAGTGCCAGGCCATAGCCAGACAAGATGAGTTACAAGGTAATCTTTTCTCTGCCAAACAATACAAAGATATTGGCACCTTTCTCACGGCTGCAAATCAGCTCAAAGGGCTACAGAAATCAGAAACCCAAGAATCACTTCTTCCTCTTTTCAGTGTTTGCCTTGCAAGGAAAGTGGCATTCTGCAAGGAGCCTAATGTTTTCATTAATAGCACACTGTCTCCTTCCCTTTCTCCAAGCCTTTTCCTCCACAAAAGTCCTGGATATGATTTTAATGAGATTGAGGATAAACCCCCCCCTCCAAGTTACACACTGGGTTCCTGAAGGCTGGTTTCAAGGAAATGTTACTCCCAAATGAAATACAAAGCAGCTGCACAACTTTGGCAGAGAAGACTGCACAAATGCCACCAAAAAGTGAATTGCTGTCTCAGCCTAACTGGAAGTGCATCAATATTCCCATTCAGGAAGGTCATGCAGCAGTGGAGACCATCTCTGACATCATGTAGGAAAAACAGTTCAAAAGGCCACAGAACTGGAGTATTGACCCCATTTTTTCCATATGACTGACATGAAAAGTTAGGGTTTGCGAAGTCCACCAGCTGGTAAATGAATGCATCAGCATAGTAAGAATTTTTAGGCAGAACCTTAAAGCAGTTGTAGTTTCATGAAGTGATTTCGAGATTTCACCAGTGTTCTTTGCTGCTACAGTCCCTCCAAATTCTTTTTGCTTTTAAGTGATTTGAGATGTATGTGGGTGGCACAGAACTTCCTCCTTCTACCACCATTCCTCACCTTGGATTTCAAAGGAGGATGTGTCAGCCTCTTAATTTTATAGTTTGGAAAGGGCATCAAAAATTGTGATGAAAACAAGTGTCTCCATCCAGTACTTTCTATGCCCCTTATTCTAATAACTGGTATCTTTGCACATGCACAGAACAGGCAGGGATTGCAAGAAGATCCAGTTAGTGCTACCAGGAGAATTTTCTTTCTTTCTTTTTTTTTTCTTAACAGCTTTAATTGCATGACCATAAAGTATACAGTTAGCCCAGCAGCATTAGTGCATCAGTCCTTTCTCATACCAATTCACTGAGCAGCATGGTACTACAGGTGCCAAGCTGAGAAAAGTTAGCCTGGGTTCTGACTAAAGTCAAGCTGGCTTTAATTTGGCCTGCATAGCACCACCAGAAACAGAGATTCATGGAGCCAAACTTCTGCCCTCAACTTAGTGTGGACAACTCCGTGTTTCTAATAAGGTAGAACAAGGGTAAATTAAAGGCAGGATTTGCAGTCACAGTAGCAAAATAGTTAACACTGCCCAGACTTATTCCAAAACTGAGACAGCTGCACACTTTGGCAATGCCTGCAGCGATAAAAGCAGTAAATATTAATTTCTGCCCCAAGAGCACGCATATAGGGATATGTTATCAGGTATTTGCTGATAATGGTGTGTTATGGAGCGATAATGGCATGTTATGAAACAATAATGGTATGGAGGAAAGGTGAAATTTTTTCATAATGACTTTTCAAAGTAGAAATGTCCTCAGGAAGGCACTGGGTTAACTAATGGAACTGATATTTATTGATATTACTGATAATTGTCATTAGAACAAATATGCATGCTTATCCACACACAGTGCCTGTAAAAATGCCCACACAATTATAGCATCCACATACACACTTTTTGAAAACTTGGACTATCATTAGTCAGCTTTAGACTCAAAATAAATGATTTATCAACAGACAATAGCCATTCAATAAAGGATTTGGCCAATATATTATCTCTGAGAAACTTGAATGAGAATTTATGGTAGTAGGTTACAGCTCCCTGGACTGGTAAGGGTACATAACTCTAGTATTCACAACTCTTGTGCTTGCATTCCTTAATCCAACACAAGGTGTCATTAGAAATGTAATGTTTACAGTCATATTAGAAATCACAAACCCTGAAGAACGCATTATTAGAGAGATGGTAGCTGAATATCAAACACATTAATTTTAAGGCATGAAGTTTTAGACAAGCACGCAGAGGATGATAGTAAAACTTTCGCAATAATACAGCTCAATTGTTCCAGAAGCATGAAAAGAATGATTAAAGAAAATAAAAAAGAGAAAGGAGACACAGCTCACTGAAAGCATTAAGTGATCTGGGAGTTTGCCTAGTTCTGCTTAGGAAGCCAAACGAACAACTCACCCAACTCACCAAGGGAAAACGATAGCCAGTGAGGAAAGGAAATCAGATGAATACACAATTTACACACTGTCTAGATAAGAGATATTTACCTTCAGATAATTTTAAATTCAACTACTGAAATAAAGTATTTCCGGTCTCCAAAACTCTTGTGACTTAGACCAACATCTTAATAACTCTAATCCATGTAGTTGGAGATGAAAAAAGAAAGGAAAAAAAAAAAAAAAGAGAAAATCAAACAGAGCTTGAGGTATGTTACACTCCAACTTGATCTGTTACTGGATACAGAGCAAGATAAGGTATATTCAATAAGGAAGTCCTCAGGCAATCTTCTGCTTATAGAGTACTGCAAACAAAGTAGCCCTCTTTAGCTTACTCAGTATATTTCATATGAAATGTTTAACTAGAAAATGGTATTATATTAAAAATAAGTTTCCAAGGAGAGTTGCACTTCGGCTGCACTCCAAAGCTCAGTGCAAATCATTAGGCAGCCAAGTTATGATGATGGAGAAACCAAATTTCCACTCATAAATTTATATAGCATAATTAGTGACAAAATTACACAGAAAAATATTTTAAAAATATTCTAGTGGTTAAGCAGCACCTTCCTTTCTGATGAACTAACACTACTCTTTACATCAAATCTAACCTCACTCAGTAGTTGCTTTTGATACCAAAGTGGAGCCTGGTGCTATGAAAGAAAATTAAAACTGGTGTAAAATTGAATTTTACATGGTCTTTTTAAGGCATCTTAAAAAAGTTGTAAAGGTTGTCTTGATATTATTGGAACCAGCTTCTTTGCTTATGCATGAAAAGCCCTTTAAAGTTCATTCGTAGCATCATAGACTCGTTTAGGTTAGAAAAGACCCTCATATCATTGAGTCTGACTTCTTGCTCAGTCTTCCTGTTCTTTTCTCTTGTTTCCTGGAAAGCAACAACATACTAGCTTAACACATGCCAGTGAACCATGTAAATCCAATGAAAATGTACACACTGGATCTCAGTGGGTCAAGAATCAGCATCAGAATCATTCTTCATTTTTCTCTGTGCTAGTCTCCACGAAATAGCCTTTTATAATCCCAAAGAATTCAGGAGACAAGCATTAACAACCCCATTTTACATACTGTGACCACAGCTCCAAGCATTTTTGACAAAAGCATGTGGAAGAATGTGGGCCAGAGGTAAAGGGGAAAGCCCACAGAGTATGCCCTATCAGTGAGCTTGCCACCTCTTCATCTGGATGGAATCTCACGTAAAGGGACCACTGCATTTGTGCCAAAGCTCTAAACTAACTTAAAGGACTAACCTTATGAAAGACTAACCTAATTCCTCTCTTAAGGAAAGGACTCATTCATCTTAGGAAGTACCTTACACTGTTGGATGTATGGAGAGTGAGAATTACTGTGGACAATGATCTAGGTGCTGCACCCATCTATGATGCAACAGGAACATTCTGAAGGAAAATAAATACAGATGAATCCTCTGACATGAATAGTAGCAGAACGGAAGCTTGACATGTTCAGCATATGGCAGTACATCATTTTTAAGTAATCAGTAAAGCTCATGAAATGTCACCAACATACCTTGAAAACAGTGGTATTTTTTAATTATCTTTATTTGTTTTGACATTTCAGCCTTTACTATTTACATACTCTTTAGCATTAATGTTGAACCAATCTGGCTTTTAGCAGGCAACACTTTATTAACACTCTAGAACTTCAGGTTTCCTCAAAAATGCCTTCAACATGCAATTTGGATGACAGGCAGGCATAAAAGCTACATCAAACTGAAAAGGATTAAAAAATGGAATGGGCTTTGGAATGAAGAACATGCAAGTTCAGTTACCTAAGTCTTATGAAAATATAGCAAACATGAAGAGTAGATGATGTGCCACAGGGAAAAGTCTTACACAGGTTGATTGCTTAATCAACATTTCTTTCATGGATGCACTCTCAGTCATAGCATACTGGTGAGTAAAGCAGTGCCAGTGCGTTGAGTTACATTCACATGCCAATGCAAACTTGAGCTGTATTTGACATATTGTCTCAAAGAAGAAACATTCCCATAGTAACCTCATAGTTTACTTCAATCCCTCCACCCTCGGCACCCTACAGCTGGGAGGGGATCACTTTCTGCAACATAAAATGGGAGTGAGAAAAGCCTAAATATTTGAAATACTTAGCTATATTTAATTTTGCAAAAATTAGTTTACCTTGAACACGCATTCTGTTTTCCCTCCATGCTCTATCAGCATAGTGGAGCTCTCAGCAACACGGTGGTGACTCTCTCTACTTCAACTCGAAGGGTAGTTGTAAACCTTCACAGCCATGTTTTCCCCTGGGTCATTTGCTTCAAAGAGAAAAGTGGAAAAGAAAAGAGGAAAAGCAAAACAGGGCACAGAATTAGCACTATCCTTTTCACTCCTGTGGCTGACCAGAAGGGAGGATTAGTTTCCTTTCAGAAATCCTCCAGCCTTTAGCCTTTAAGGCCCAAAGAGAAATAATGGAATTTTGCTTGTTCCTCTTCCTGGGGGTTTAAAACATCACCAGATTTTAGGAATTGAACCAAGAGAAGAGGGGAAGTGTTCTCACAACCAACTGCCTTCCTAACATTCTTTCCCAGCATTCATGGGACAGAAAAAAAGCCAGAATAAAGTGCCTACCCTGCCACACCTGGCCATTATTAATTACACAGTTAATCACACTGGAAAGGCCACACAGCCTAATTGAAGCAGAAACTTGGACAGAAATATCTTTTTTTCATTTTTTTCTTTTTTTTTTTTCCTTTTTACTGTTGATCTTCCACTGTTTCGTGTGTGTGGGTAATCAGAAGCTGTCATTTTCAGGCTGTGTGGATGGGCAAAAGCCAGAACTGACATATTTAACTTGGGAGGAGGAAAGGTGAGATTTATGGTGAATGGCAGGAGCCAGTTAAAAACTAAACACCTGTCATATTAAATAGAAAGAAACCTGCTATCTACCGAAACTCTACTGAGCAGAGTCCGACCCCACCTACAGAGAGCTTGAATTACAGGATATTTGTTATAACAGAAAAATGCTAGGGAACCCAAGACAGGAGTCATGCTGGGCAGTGATGCAGCTGCCTCCCCAAGGTGACAACCTTTCCCCCAGTGCAAAGAGCAGCCCTGCCATGGAAGAAATTGCTATTTGCATAGTCAACTT